>JAVQKC010204947.1:0-12173 GCA_036025475.1 Philypnodon macrostomus | reverse complement strand
AACGGGGATGTTGTGGTGTCTTGTTTGAACTTCAAGGTGAGAATAGTTTCTTATTTCTGTTTATGAAAATGTAAAATTGTTGTTTATGTATGCATTTGTTTTGTGGTTTGGCTGCTACCCTGGCCAGGTCTCTCTTGAAAAAGAGATTCTGAATCTCAATGAGACTTCCTGTTTGAATATAGGTTAAATAAAAAAATAAAATTAAAAAAACATTACTTTTGACAAATGGACCACCATCATCAGGTGCTGAAGTGTGACAATGACACTTTTGTTTTGAAGACACATGCTTTGCTGGTGGAGTCACACAGTGAAGTGTTATCCATTACCAACAGATCAGGAGCCCTTCTAAAACTCAGAGTCACTTAACACTAAAGCCAATTGTACCCCTCTCCATGACCAGTATGTTACTAACCACCATTACAATTTCTCAACTTTGATGATGTCATCTCAGTGCCCAACAAAATGATATGATAAGACGTCAGCTGACACAATGACGTTTATTCTCAGTGTCTATGCCCCGAGGAAGCGTGATGCCAATAATAATCGTCTGCTCTTGTTTAAGTCACCCTCAGACAGCTGTTCCAGGTGTTTTGTGCCAATGAATGAAGCCCGTCACATGCTGCACCACAGTGAGTCATATACTGAATCATTCACCTGCATCAGCCACCATATATTTTTTCTCATTACAGGAGTTTCCCTATAGTTGTAGTGTTGTTCAATGTTAATTTGTTGTATAATAAAATAATCAGTCCCTCAAGCAGACAGTGTTTTAAAGTTTGTGGCATGGTATGTAAAATAGTAAGCTTAAAATTATTTGTTCAGATTATTATAACATTATTATATTACATTCTGCTCATTTTATCATAGCTTTTACATATGGTTTAAGGAAGAGGAATGCAATCTGAGCTAGACAGTTCTTTGAAATTAGTTAATTGGATCTGTGAATTTGATCTTCACATCAAAGCTGTCATGTAGGTAAAACCGGTAAAACAGGAGAAACGTTCTTAAGTTGAGTTACTGACACATTTCTGACGCTTTAATGGTTGTCAGACAATGTGTAATGTCATTTTGTTGTCTTGCGATGATAATTGGATATGTTTCGTTGACTGGTCAGGGCACAAAGAGACAAGACCAACAAGAAAGTGTGTGTGTGTGTGTGTGTGTGTGTGTGTGTGTGTGTGTGTGTGTGTGTGTGTGTGTGTGTGTAGTCTGGTGGCTCTCCTTGAGTCTGCCTCTCTCAGATGTGTCAGTCCATCAATGATTGATGCCTCCCTTTAGGACTTGACTCATCTTTCACCTGCAGTCTGCCTCACAGCTGTTTGAAAGCGGATCATTGCATCCTCACATGCATGAACACACAGCTCTGTTCACCACAAAATAAGCCTCCTTTGAGACTGTGGTTTTTGGGAGTCCAAAGAGTCATGTATCATCAAACAGTTTGTGTGTGTGTGTGTGCGCGCGCGTGTGTGTGTGTGTGCGTGTGTGTGTGTGTGCTTGTGTGTGTGTGTGTGTGTGTGTGCGTGCGTGTGTGTATATATAAATCAGTCCCATCCAGGGCTACTCACTTTGCTTCACCCAGCTACAATACCTGATTTTGTGAAACTGTGCAAAAACACAAACCTCTGTCTCACACATGGAGCACACACTGCCCCGTACATATCCACAAACCAGAAAGTATGAAAATAAGAATGAGCAGTGATCTGGTCTTAACATTATTCCTGATAAATTCCAGTTTTGGATAGATAATGGATGTATCTACCAAGCAGAGTGCTCAAGTCCTGTGTGATTGGTTAAACAGTTGAGCCCAATTTCTCTAAAACAAAAATCCGTATAATGAAGCCCACATGAAGTAATTATTTTTTGCTCAATCACAAGGAAAAAAAGTAAAATAGTGCAGCTTTAACTTTTGCCAGCTCTGAATTTATTTTGTATGTATCTAGATATGTACGAGTCAGCACTTCAGCACGCAGAGTTACTCAAAAATACCTCAAATATAAAACAACATACAAAGTCCAGATATCATAGGGCCCCTTCAATCATGCCTCAACCTTTGCATCTATGTAGTGTATAAGAATCAATATCTTTTTTCCACTCTAGAAAAAAAATCCACTTTCAGCAGCTCAGGCAGTAATTCCATGTTGTCAGAGCCCATTGTATTGGTGAGGCTGCGTCTGTTTGTGTCTTGTCTGTTGATGGTGTGGGAGCTGCAGACGCCTCAGTGGGCACAATTATGCAGCTTCACAAACCAGCACATAGCTAGAGCCTCTTCTCTTCACAAGGATCAGCGTTTTCATCCAGCCAAAGGTGAAGAACATCTGAATAAATATGTCTATCTTTATTCTGTTTTTCTGTGGTAACAGTCAGCTCCACAACGCCCACAGTAACACATTCAGCAACATGCAAATGCGGTGGAACATACAGGTCACTTATACCCTGAGCTCTGCTGTTTCTCTGTGTCTTACCTTGGTTTTCGGTTTAAGGCAAAATATTACATTATAATTATAATTAAATATGGCTGTCCTTGAATCTTGAAGCTTCTGAAATTTTGGAAAAGGCAAGGCACTGAAAAATACAACTGAGCACAAGCATTTGTTCATTATGTATATGTGCTTACACGTGACAAGTCCAGGCAGAAGGGAACTTAAGCCACTGTACTCTTTGCGCCACTCCCAAGCCTTGATCTGTTCATTCATTCATCAGTCGTCATTGTAAATGAGATAGTGTTTTACCAATTGACTTACCTGGCTAAATAAAGGTTAAATAAACAATAAATTAAAACATGATGAATGAAAAGGATTTGCATCAGGAAGGGCATCTGGAGTAAAAGAAGAGAGATACTTGACCATTTTAAACTGGTAAATTTAAATGTAGTTGATTTATTTGTGCACATTATTTTATTTTCCTTAAAGGTTGTATATTATTATTATTATTATTATATATCAAGATCTCCTGCCTGCTCCTGCACTGTCAACAACTGCACTCAGAGAAGCATTGTTGTTATTTTGCTAGCGTACCACCATTTAACAACATATCTGATTGGAGAAGATGGGGTGTCAAGGCTTTGTTAATATATCCCAGAAGAAGTTTGTGTGAGATAATTATTGTGTGTTTGGTGTGGCAAAACTGTGAAGTATGCAAAAATCATAATATAGGACCTTAACATAATTACAGTGATTTTCAGTGTGCTGTATTCATTTTTGCTTATCTTTTCTGGGCTATCATGGCTGACACAGGAAGCGGCACTGACGATTAGATATACAATGTTTGTTCAACCACTCTTTAAAGTCAATGATTACCATGCACAGGTGGAGGTGCTCTGGTCTGGTGCTGTTAGACCAAAAACAAACCAATCATTCATTCAATAATGTCTTCAATGTGCTCTAAATGGACATGCACGACATGTGGTTTGTGGCATTCGATGATTCATACATTGACAACAGCTGAAATGGAACAGGCTATTTTGTGATGGTTGAGTTTATTGTAGTCACCCATTTTGAGATAGCAAATTCGAGACCAGTTCTTTTCACAAAAATAAACAAACAAACAATACATCTGAGGTGAATGTTGTATCAAAATAAACACTTCGGTATACAACTAAATGAAAAACTGCATCTCAACTGCAAACCGTCACTGGAAACTGGCCTCCACCCTTGCTGTTCATCACACTGTACAGTTTTGTGTTATAAAGGTTATTTACTCTGTCAAAAGAATTGTGCCTCATGCAGAAGGTATGACTTTCTTGTGGTAACCTGACTTTGGGTATGTTTGATCAACAACCTCAGCAAATGAAAATTAATGAGCTATTATGTAAGTAACTGTATTTGTCTGAGGGGTCTTTTTTTTCATCAGGCACACACATGTCCAGATGAATGCTTTTCATTGTAATCAGTTGACTTGGAGCATTGCTAGAGTTCCTCCATTTCTGACTTACATTATACTCACCACTTTTGCAGCAAGGATTGGATTTTGAAAGGGGAGAAATGGCAGCCAAAATCAGCCACAATCTGTTCCAATTTAGGCGGGAGGAAGTTGACCTCATCAACAAGAGAATCATCATTAGACTTACATCACAGGGAGCTGCGTGCCCATGTCGATTCTCAAAGACTTTCCTTTATTTCAGTACACATGTTTTGTATTTAATCTTAAAATGGAGCAAAAATACTACCAAACCACTGAAAGCAACTGTCTTTTGATGTCAGATTAGCAATGGGCCCTTTTCTATGTGGGCCTGCTTAATTCACCTTATTGCTTCTTGGTCTTTAAACGTTTAACTACTGTGTGGCTACGATGACGTTTGCACATAACCCTTATAAACATAAAGGTGGGAGGACGCTTGAGTACACCCACAGTATCACAAGGAGGACCCACAGTCTGCTTGTTGACAGACAGGGGCACTGCTACAATAACTAAGTCTGCGTGCAAAACTAGACATCAGATTGTATTGGTTGACTCATTGTGACATTCAGTGAGTAGCTGTTAATAACTGATGCTGATGCTATTAAGGTTAAATGCTAACCCCTAATGAACACAGCTTACTCATTTGTGTATTTATTGTGTTTATTTGATCCGATCTGGTGTAGAATTACTTGCGCCTTTGTGATGGAAGTTGTGAAAGTTCACCCATATTTGTTTACACTGTCAGCTCTTTTCCACTTCACTGTATGTTGTGCCTTCTGGATGACTGGTGCCTGTATGATTAATTGGCTGACTGGTCGCTTTGCCTGCCTGTGATTAGGCCTGTGTACGGTATATGAGGTGAATGATTGACTGTCTGGTCTAGCTGGCACTTTGCGGAGTGAGGGCCAAGGTGACCGTTTGAGTGACCGACTGACCTGCTTACTCTTGTATTGTATTTCTCACTAATGACTTGAGCCTTCACAATTCCTGGAACGAGTGAAGCAAATACCTCGATGACACCTATAATGTTGTGAAGAAAGGGGTTTGCTGACTCAGCTTACACCTACTTTTGTTAACTGCACGGGCACAAATCAAAACAATCACTAGGGATTAAAAGTGCTCCTTGGGGCTGGGAGCACTGAGTTGAATAGAATGCACAAATTTGAGACAGACATCTGAGACCATATAAGGCCTGTTTGGAGCTTGTGTTTTACTGAAACATGGGGCCCTCCTGTTGTGTAAGTACTGTCAAATTGATGGAAGAACGAGTGGGAAGAGGTCTGAGGAGAAGACTTGACATTATCTAAGTTTCATAAGGCTTTTAGTTCAGTCATTGTGTGTCTGTATGATTGACTAATTCATTTAAAAACTCTAGTGATTAAAGTTTTTCAGTGCCAATGTCAACACAACAAGCTGCTCAAGAAGATGTATCTGTCTGTCACCACAGGCGGTCACAGCCAGGGTTTCCTCTCAGAAAATTCCATATTTGTCCAGATTTGCCTCAGTCAGCACACTCGTGGACAAGGGTTAAGTAATGGTTTTAAGTTGGAACTTCCTGTACCGCTCTTACTGTCACAAGCACTTCACAAATGAAGTTGTATTGATATGTTGTGTACATAAAGTCATATAAATGCGTGCAACCTACAACTACACGAAAGTTAGCCAAGTGTGCTGAGTGAATATTATTTTACACCCATAGGTGGGTAGAGTCAGCAAAAATTTTACTCAAGTACTTGTTACTTCAAAATAAACTTACTGAAGTAAAAGTAAAAAGTACTCATTCACATAATTAATCGAGTAAGAGAAAAGTACTGGTGAAAAAACTACTCAAGTCCTGAGTAACTGTTTGAGCGTAATGTCAGATTATCTGTATCATTTTGTGGTAATCTGAAAAAAAAATTAAAAAAAAATAATTAATAAACAGATATTTATATTTTCAAAAGATTAACTAAAAACTTAAATAATATTTTTCGGAAATGAAGGCTCAAGAAACAGAATTTCCACATCATCACATTTTTCACATAAAGCTGTTCTTACATGACACACAGAGGTGGTAAAAGTACTCTTACTCTTTCTAGATTTCCATGATTTTACTCAAGTAAGAGTACAGTTACTTCAAAATATTATTACTCAAGTAAAAGTAAAAAGTATTGTGCAGTAAAGCTACTCTATGGAGTACTATTTATTTAAAAAGTTACTCAAGTAAATGTAACTGAATACTACCCATCTCTGATTACACCTTTGTGACGCTTCAAGATTATGTTCAGCACAGGACAATGTGTACAGCCAAAAAGTAGACAAGACTAGTGTAAAAGAGCCATAGAGAAAAAGCAATTCAATTTCTAGAGCTACAGCTGTGAGAAAAGACTGATAACAACTGCTTTTACCAAGAAACAGTCCCTGAATACATATTCGATTGCATGTTAGGTAATGTGCTATACAGAAATGTTCCTTGACACTACGGGCCCCAGTTATCTGACCACTGCGACAGGTGGACTAAGTACCTAAGAAAACAAACATATTTGGAAATCAGGCCTTTAAGCAGTTTTCCTGGTTGTTATCGTTTACTTATAGGCATATTGAATGTCCAGCAAAAAATGAAACACTATGACAGCATATACTTGGACAGAGCAGAGACTGACGTGAGCCTGTGCAGGTGTTGCTGAAGTCATTGTGAGTCTGATTTAGATTATAATAGGCCTGTGACAGGAAGAAGGGAAAATGGTAGTTTGCTCATGGTGCAAATGCTCATCAAAGGCTGATTTTTAGTGTTTATTTAAGCAGAGGTGCCCTTTATAAAACTATATAGCAGATACACTGCTAAAAATATAGTCTGGCCGAGTACTATTATAAAAACCTAATATAGTTATTTATGTGGTTTGAAGCTGTGCTATTATGTGCTATAATAATAATAATAATTGATTGAATTTATATAGCTCTGGGCTCTCAAAGAACAATTGAGTCTATTATCCTTTACCACCACCTCTGTAGCCACAGCTGCATGTTGGCTAAAGTGCCTTGCCCAAGGAATGGCAGTACAATGGCAGTAAGATCCCGATGGGGATCTAAGATAATGCATGAAGCTTATACAATGTTTGGGATTACACACGCCCATCAAACTCAAACTTAAAGAATAAATACTGTACATGCTGCAATAATCTTACAGCTGTACCATGAAGCATGATCTTTAACTCTTCATCATTCTGCATTCTAGAAGAATTAGCTCTTGGTTGTACCGGGGTAAAGACGAAAAGGACGAGCTTGCACCTTTTGCAACATCCTCCGAAGTCCTCTTCAGCTGTTCTGGGACATGAACAGAGGTCCCTGTGTGGCCATAGAGAGTGGCAGAGAAAGAGGCCTGGCTGCTGCAGGGTTACCACGGCAACCAGGAACAGTGCAGCCATAGTGGTTAGAGAGGAAGCGGTGTGGGGCGTTAGGATAACTGAATATGCCAGGGGACACCTTTGTGCATTAGGATACTGCTCTACTCTATCTGAACGGAAAGAGATGAAAGAAAATGAAATGTTGTTAGGGCTGAATGACAAATAGAGTCTCAGATCAGATGTTTACCTCACAGGGCAGTGCTGGTTTTACTATGTCCGGGACTGATTCTGAAGCATTTATTGGAACTAAATACAATGTAAATGACAGTCAAAAGTATAGTCTTTACACGCTTAATTGACACTTTATTAAACAGACACTGCTTGGACGTGAATTTCAGCAGGGTTGTCATATAATTGACCAAGCTCACACACAGGTAAATAGGTGTGTAGAGTAAATAGAGTGTATCCCGTGTATACAGTTCATACCTATGGGACCTTTACTGCTCCATATATTGTATATTTTTAAAAAATAACTGAAAACTGTTGCCAAACCTGTGAATGTTCATATGGGTTGACACCGTTACTTCTCAGTGTGCCGCTTACCCCAAAAACAAAACAACTATGGTATTAAGTCTTTACCGTTCCACATTTTGCTTGATGAATTAAATCTATAATTGGGTATAGGAAAGATTGTATACTGACGTTTGATTTACTTTCTAAAATGCCTCTGTATGGATCGAGTCTTTGCTGAGCGTCCATTCTCCTGTCAGCGTTCCTAATTGCTGCTTGGTTTCCTGACCATGGGAACCCTGCCACTCTGTTGACTTTACATGTGGCCCCATCCCAACAGGGCATGGTGGTGTTATTGTAAGGCTCAGAAGATGCAGCTTTACTGGAACTTGGCTAGGCAAAACAGCAAGATATGATCAAATTGAAAATACATTTGGACAGACGAGAGCCGTGTGGTATAGTATACTTTGAACAGATTAGACTTGCTAATTAAAATCATCAAGCCTGTGTGTGTATCTTGATAACGTAACACAAATAGTAAATACGACGTTTTCAGCCAACAGTATAGAATAGATGCGATGTACAGTGCATCACTACAATACATTTTATTGAATGTTTTGGTGTTTAGTCAACTGTATATTTCGCCACACATTACACAAAGCATATCACATGGTTGCTTTCCATTAGCCAACGTTAGCTCCATAAAGAATGATACAAACTCAAGCATACATTGACAAACTACTGTGGTCCATCTGTTTTTTTCTTGCGCAGTCTGACAGAAATCACTTTGGCTAATGTAACTCGTTCTCGACCCAGGCACAGACATGTTTATTCTCAGATTTTGGGGCGGCTAAGAGCTAAGAGTTGCTGTTTACAATCACTATGAAGAGCAAAGTAAGACATGTAAACTGCACCATATAACAAAATAGCCAGAAATATTTGACAACAGCCATTTTTTGTGATTATGAATGAGGCACTTCTGTGATCGCCGACAGGCCACAGCTCCGGAGATGGATGAAGGATGCACTGTCAGCACTTCATCAGCGAGAGGTAAAAGGATACAAGTCAAAGAATCTATTGTCCAACCAGTTGCTGATTATGGACATAAGAATGTAATCAATTGGAGGCATTGGTCACATTCACTTCTGATGATTTGGTGACCTTTGACCTCTGGAGTCTTTTTTGGGCGTGCTCTGCTCTCTGACTTTGGCACAGTGTTGCTTTTAATCTTGCAGCTTTCATCAGGATTTCGGGTCAGGTTTGAACTAGTTTAGAGGCAGTTCATTCCCCTTAATGTTTTGGTGAATGCTGATGAGACCATTGCAAGTTAGACATGCAAAATCAGACTTAAATATTACCTCATATTCAATGTCTTTAAAGTACATAGTGTTTAAGTATGTTTGACATGAGCTACACATTCCTAGCCCTACAATAAAAGGCAACTTTGTAAAAAATTGCATTAAGTATGTATTCAAACAACAATACAATAAGGCCATTTAACTCATATTTGCTTTTGCTGAGAAGAACAAAAAAATCATTAAACTACAAATATGAAGCAGCTGTTTTTTTAAATGACCTCTATCGTTTGCCTTGAGTTCGGCACTGGCTTTAATGCAGGCAGTGAGATTCTAAAATAGTGCAAATGTAATCTATGTTAATATGTATGTATGTATGTATGTATGTATGGATGTATGTATGTATGTACGGTTTTAGAAATAAACTTCTGTTGGCATGCTTCTCTTGCTCAGTGTCTGATTTGTGTGAGTGACTTTATGACTATTATTATAACTGCTGATTTTCCCTGAAGGTTTTTTTACTCCTTACATATACTTTGATATGAATTTCACCTTGAGGTGTACCTGCATTAAAACGAGTTCAACATTTACTCTTTGAGTCCCATGAGACATTTAACTGTAAGAAACTGTTTCTGTCAGTGTGCTTCTTGTATGCTCTGTGGCCCGTCTTGAACGAGACAGGTGCAGGTCTGACCCTGAGCTGTCATTGTTTTCCTACTCTCTCACTCCCCACTTTTCTTCAAACTGCAAAAAAAAAACAGATCACTGCTTTGGCTGCGCTTGTGCAGGATAAAAAATAACAATGTTTTCTTTTCTTTTTTCCTTTCGAGACGGTCTTTATCAAAGGTGGCAAAAGTGTTTGGAGTCACTCACCTGAAGTCTCACAGGCTTTTCTAAGATGTCCATCAACGGCATTTCAAACTGACAAGGGAGCCATTAGCTGGTGGGGTGCAGTAAAAGAAGATTGGCTAGATTTCTCTGCAAAAACACACCGATATGACACATGATACAATGCACATTTTTGGAAGATTTGAAGACATAATGTTAGATGAATCCAGAAGAAACATCTACTCATGTGACCACGCCTTCAAAGTGTTATTCCCAGACAATGTGCTGTTGAGATCAGGTTTGTGGGCTAAACAGGTGAAAATTACTATAGAAACCAATGCAAAAATGTCTAAACTAAATAAATTCGCACGTTGCATTTTTTGCTGCTTCCATGCACTCGCTCACTGAAATCATTTACACCATCTTGTATATGACAAATTGAAATTGCATTAAAAACCAACATCTGGAACACATGTGCGCACCATGGGGACTGCTTATTTTTAGTTACCGAGCCGGTTTGCTGGATGATTTATGAAATATGGTGTGATTTCAATAGCTCTTGGATTATATTTGTCTGTTGTGTTTTGCGCTGCCATATGTTTTCTGCCACAAACACAGACAGGCGTACAACATCCACATACACAGGTGCATGCAGGCGCCATGACGACAGAATATTCAACATTCATCTAAGACAAACAGTCATCATCATAATCTTGTGGTCCGCTGCGGAGGTAAAAACGTACAGTAGTGAATGTAGACACAAGGACACACACTCACACCTTCCCCCATTCGAAGCCCACCCCCTGCATATACCCGCTGTTCCACACTAGCCCAATGATGTAATGCCGGCAAAAACCCCTCCCTTTTCCTCTCACACACCCTCCGAAGGCTCTTTCTATTGGTGGCTCGCGTCTGCATCTGCTGGTACAGCCCTAAATCGCACACTGCTTCACACATACTCTCTTACAAATACACTACCAGGGGAATCCTTCTTTACCGCTGCAGCCTCTTGTCGAACCACCTGGATCTATGCTATGGTGAGTGTCTGCTTTCTCCTATAACAACATGCCAAACGGATCAAAAAAAGGGTATTGTGTTTTTTACAAGAGAGTGGTCCAAAAAACGCCGGGAGGCAATGCTGCAAGGAGAAGCTGAGTTGGAGTGATGAAGGATTGGTCAGGATCACTCAGGACACTGGTCGTCGTAAGTGTACATTGACAGCTTCTTGCTTTGCTTATGTCAGTAGAGGTGCTGGGAGCTACAGAAACGGCATGTGTGTGAGAGAGTTGAAAGATGTGTTGCTTCTTCTGAGACGCCTTTCTACACTGTGTATCAATGAGGGAAGCTAAATATGCTCCGGGGTGTTATCTCAACGTGATGTTTCCTCTTGAAATGATGTCAGTTTGATGCTTTAAGATGAGACAGGGAAATAAAAAAGATATGTAACTATAAGTGTTTTTTTTAGTAGAGCTTTGACATTGTCCTTGTGTGTGACTGACTGTGAACTCTATGACACCTGACACTTCCAATATTTGCACTGCTAAAAGGTAATTATTTCCAATAGAGAATACAAATCACGTATTTACTTTGCAGAAGACAGGTGGGAGACCAGGTTACCACCAGGTTGGTAGTTCAATCCCAAGTCCAAACAGTTTATACTTGTGGCAAGATACTCACCTTGTCTACATGTATGATTGTGGTTTGTTTGGTAGTGGTCAAAGAGGCCATTGGTGATGTTACGGCAACTACGCTTTCGTCAGTCTGCCCCAAGACATTTGTGGTTAGAAAAAGTAGCTTCCCACCGCTTATGTGTGACTCAGGGTTTGGGAAGCATTGGAAAGTGTAATAAAATGATTCCATTATCATCATTACTACATTATTAAAAGTCACAGGTGATTTGCTGTGCCGTGCTTGACCAAATAGCATTTGAGCAGCATATTCCTGCAACCTAAGCTTTTACATCCAGTGTGTTGAAATGTGAATATTTTATATAATGGTCTACTCTACACAGGGACACACTCATAACTAATTCATCCAGATGTTTTCCACGACCAGGAAAAAACACACCAGACGTGATTCACCATTCCATTTCAGCACAAAACTCTATTTCCATTCTGCTCAGCTGATTAGTGCTTTTTTTCTCTTTTGACACATTGGAGAGATCCTCAGTAGAAACAATACCCAGCAAATCTGGAAAGACATTTACGGACTGGCAGCAAACAAAAACAAAAAACAAAAAACAAAAAACAAAAAACAAAAAACAAAAAACAAAAAACAAAAAACAAAAAACAAAAAACAAACATCAAAATAATTTTCATTC
>JAVQKC010204944.1:0-28080 GCA_036025475.1 Philypnodon macrostomus | reverse complement strand
GTCCTGGTTTAGACACAATTAAACCCTGGTTTTGTCCTGGTTTAGACACAATTAAACCCTGGTTTTGTCCTGGTTTATACACAATTTAACCCTGGTTTAGTCCTGGTTTAGACACAATTTAACCCTGGTTTAATCATGGTTTAGACACAATTTAACCCTGGTTTAGTCTTGGTTTAGACACAATTTAACCCTGGTTTAGTCCTGGTTTAGACACAATTTAACCCTGGTTTATTCCTGGTTTAGACACAATTCAACCCTGGTTTAGTCCTGGTTTAGACACAATTTAACCCTGGATTAGTCTTGGTTTAGACACAATTTTACCCTGGTTTAGTCCTGGTTTAGACACAATTTTACCCTGGTTTAGTCCTGGTTTAGACACAATTTAACCCTGGTTTAGTCCTGGTTTAGACACAATTTAACCCTGGTTTAGTCCTGGTTTAGTCCTGGATTATACCTGGTTTAATTGTGTTTTTGGGAGTTCAGATTTGACTTAATCTAGGCAAATGTATTGTTACCCTTATAATTTCAGGTAAATCTATATTCAAAATACCAGTATGTGTGAATATGTTTCAGTGTAAGTGTGACCTTAGCCAGTAGCAATAAAAAAGGGGAATTTGCATCTGATTTGTAAAGAAATGACCTATAAACATTTAGATGTTTGTACGAACACAAATGTAAGGGTTAGTAGAATACACATTGTTTTCCATTCCACCATTAACGAGCTTTATAGAGAGACATATATTAGAATTACATTTAATAGGCTCTTTTTTGAATGTACATTGCAGGTAAACAGAAGTACCTGTGTGCCAGTAAAAACGACTGCACGATCGACAAACTGAGAAGGAAAAACTGCCCCTCATGTCGCCTGAAGAAGTGTTTTGAAGCCGGGATGACTCTTGGAGGTAGGACTGTTTTGAATGTTATTTAGTGTTAGTCAGTTTATCGTGCTCGTTATCACTGGTGTCATTTCTCAGTGGGAGGTTCCTTTCTGCTTCGGTGAAAGGCTCACAATCAGAATACATTTGAAGCATGCACAACCTGTATACGGCTAAAATAAGCAGCACACACCTCATAGGGCTCGAACAAGCACAAAAAAAGTGAAGTCCTAAAAGTAAAACTATTAATGGTTTCCCCAGACCAAGTACTCTATTCTCTCGGCACTGCACATCTTGGCTGGCTCTCTTCAATTGCAGCATCATCACAATGGGGGATGTTACTGATAATCAAGCCCCTGACTGAGCTGCCATGCAATTTAGACCTATTCCATTCACTTCTCCTTACTGTCACCCAGACCTGTTCGTCATATTAGGCTGTAAAGATTGACATGTAGTGGACTAATTTTGGTCTTGTGTTCAATTTTCACTCTCTTCCATTTTCTCATTCTGTTAACGGTGAAAATTGTACTGGAAGCACAAAGCTGACACGAGACATGTGAATTAAAGCCGCAGACATGCTGGTAATTTCGCCACCAGTCTCTGACAAACCCGTGGCGGGAAGATGCGATCTAATGCTGTGATTGTCAGTAAAAGGCACACCTTTTCGAGTTGTGGCCAAAAAGAGCTTCCTTTTCACTTATCTTCTCATCACAGACATGTAATTCACCTGTGGCATTTTGCAGGGAAATTTATGCCAATTTACACATGTGAAAGAAAAAAAGTACAGTTTGGTCTTAATATGCCAGTCTGCTTCATACTCACAGGACCTGAGATATTATTAAAATACCCACTGGAAATGGATCATATCACAACTTTGCAAATAAGAGCTAAAAGGTTTTGCCTAATCATTTGGGGGGAAAAAACTGTGCATCAGGAGCATCTGTTTGAGATTATTGGAAATTATAACTCACAATCATCTGCACTCAATAGTATAACTGGAATTTTAATTACAGTCTCAAATATAAGCTGGTCTTCAGGAACCTACATTTGAAGTCTTCTGACATGTGTCACTTATTGCTCACCCTGCAGACCCAATTCTGTCCTATTCTTTCCCAAATGACCACCTGGCTCCCTGCATGTATGTCTCTAGTACTTTCTATTGGCAGTTGAACAGATGTGCAGTATGCAAACGGCTCAATCGTGGTGGCAATGGGGCTGAAAATCCTTGACAATCTCAGACTTTAACCCCTGGATCGCTCTTTCCATCACGGCTCCAGAACGAACTGTGCTTCTAACCCAAAATCTGCACTTTGACACAGCTCGGCAGAGATACTGAAAGTTAAATATTTTGAAATTGCCTGTATGATTGACGTGTTCATAGTGGGACTGCTAAAGTTGTGGCGAGGAGCTGCTATGTATTAAGGTGTGCGTCAACTCAAGGCGATAATGTTTTAACGGAATGAGAGAAATGACCACTATTTGGAGTTTCCCAGGCCTGCAATAGGAGATAGAGCCCCTGTAATATGTCCTCAGGGCTTCACACATGTGGTTCACCAAAAAAAGTAGCCCACTTCCTTCGGATTAGCAGCACTAACAAAATACATAAATATTCTAGAGCCAGTTTGGGCCTTACTTCACCCTTGGGATCATAGTAATATCACTATACAAATATTGTGGGTGCAAGGTACAATAATTAATGTGAAAAACAAACACACTTAATGTAAATTGAAATACTTCGTAATCTCAAGCATTCCACTCATTATTTGTGAACCGCATTTAGTAAACTGTACATACTGTATCATAGAATAAAAATACTTGTATAAAAACGCAGAGGATGCAAGGAGGTTGTGGGTTCCATGCTTGCGCTGACTAAACACACAATCATCCTGAGTGGAGTCTGCATGTCCTTACAGTGTTTCTTTGGGTTCTCTTTGGGAACTTCCTCACACCCATCAAAGTCATTCATGTGTTACAGCAATTGGTATTTCAAAATTTCCCATAGTGTATGAATGCGAATGATTTGTCAGCCCTGTCATTGTCCCGTCTGAGGCCCATAGTCAAAGGGATAGTCTCTAATCTTGGTATGACACAAAGATTACAGTATAGTAACACCCTTTAAAATAAACAGAGTATTATACCACTAATGATATAATTAGCTTACCTTCATTTTATTATATTTACTTCTTCATACCTCTAGTGAGGACTGTGTGAAGATGACAGAGTATGCCATTGTTCACTAAATCTGTAAATATTACGAGTATTAGTGTTAAAGTACCTGGTTTTGACAGGTTAATCTAACGACAATTTTCAGGTAATTGTCACGTCTGGAGCAAATTAGTCCTTTCCTTTGTGTCGATCTGTCAAACACATCATTTTATAAAACCGGCTTTAAATTGGCCGGCCTATTGTGTAATGACATCTCTCACCCGGACACTGATAGATAAAATGGCTTTTGAAAATGCACACTTTTCAACAGAAGATGAGCAGCTCAGCGAAACTAGTATTCATAAGGCCTTTCTTGTCGGTCGAGCCTGCACCTGGCAAACGGGGAATATCAGTAATCTGATGATTGAGAGGTGGTAATAGAAGGGGGTGGACTATCGTCAGTGTGTGCAAAATGCTTCAGGCTTGCATTTTAACATGTACACTGCTGAACTTTTAAGAAAATGTTAAGAAATGCAGTTAAGTAGCAATTCAAAATGATTAACTTAAATGCATATTTGTTGTTGTTTCACAAATGCCATTGTCACATAAGTATTGGTACATAAGTATAAGTATAGTACATAAGTATAGTGCTTAAAATTGACTACCTGACCCTGTGATGTAAAGTAGTAGTCTGTAGTCTGTAGAGGCCAGGGGACGGACTAAAGTAAAACACTTCCCATCACAGAGCAGGGTCAGATAAAACCTTTATTTGATTTTTTTATATATTTTATTTTTGTAACAGTAACGGACTACGATAATAACTCTCTTCAGTTGGTTTAGCTCCCACAAACCTGATTTCAACACCACTGAGTTTGTCTGATATAAGCATGACGCAACAAAAAAATTTGAGCAGCCTACACCCATTGATGAAATATATAAATAAATGTATACAAGGCAGTGGATGGTCACATGGCTGGATATAAATGTTTGATCTGAACACTCAAATCTTCTGAATTGCCTTAAACCCAAGTCCTGTAAATCTGACTGACTGGTAAACATTCACAAGGAGCCACAAGTTTGTCTGAAGCTAATGGAGGGAGACCCATAGACCTGGCTTGAGTTCATTGTTGTGAATTTGTGCCGTGTTTATATGGCTGCATGTCAGATCCGTAAGGTTAGCTCAACCCAAATGTATTTACCCTGTGCTCTGCAAAGATCAAAAGGCTGCCTCAGTCAAACAGAGGATCCCAGGGGAGGAATTTTTAATTAATCATTTGTATCTGAAATGTTTGCTTTGAGATCACAACTCAAAATGTTAGACTTCCAAATCATACTTCTATAATATGCAATTTGCCTTCCACCTCTGCTCTGGATAGAGACCTAAGGCAGGTCTATTAAAGGCAGAGCAATATTTACAAAAGTTGATGGAAAGTTGAGTACTTCAGAGACATTCTCCTTCTCATAGATATAGATATAGAAGATATAGATGTGTTATTATGTGAGTTACTGTACACTCACTGGTTAAGCAGAGTATCGTTAACATTTTGAACACATTTTTAAACCATATATCTGAACAATATACTTTATTTCAATACTTTTTTAAATGATCTTCTATAAGTCTAAAACAAAATAATAATAATAATAATAATAATAATAAACGTATAGTTTATTTGTGGTATTTATTAGAAAAGAGACAGTAAAAATATTACTGACAACTGTATATTTACAGGTAAATGTGGTAAGATGTGTTTTTTTCAATACCACTAAGGTGTTGTTATTGGGTGCCCAGCCCTACGCATGTCCGTTAGTCCTTGCTTGTGAGTTAAAAAAACAGCCTATAAAACTGCATCAAGCCAATAGACCAACTCCTTTTAACCACAAGTTAAATAAAATTTAGCAACCTCACCCTTATTTGGGATCTGCATGACTGCAAAAACACATACAATTATTTTTTTATAGTATAGGAAATTATTTCAGGCAGCAAGGGGTTGTCATGCGTATGTATTTTGCTGAAGTTCAACCAAGCATCAGAAAATGATTTTCACATTTTTGGGGTTTACAGAGAATAGAAAACATAAAATATCTAATAGGCTGTTCTCTGGGGGCGGAAATGCCTTGTTGATACCAGAGGTCAGATACTGGTTTGAGATCATAAAAAAACAATATTAGCTCGGATAACCACTTATTAAAAAATAAAATATTATTATTTTTTAGATAGGGCAATAGACTGACAGAAAACCAGGGAGAAGAGTGGGGCGTGACAATTGGGAAACTGTCACAAGCCAGATTTGAACTCACAAGGACTCACAGGACTCTGAATATGGGCCACACACTCTGACTGAGCTAAACCTTCGATAATTTAAATAATTGTCTGAAGAAGACCATCTCTGATTTGGCAAGGTGACAAAACATGAGGATTCAGGTGAACTACAGCAGCAGAAGATCACAACATATACCAGTCTACTTTATTAAAAGGCCAGGGAGTATACATTGTTTACATTTATACAGGATTTATATTAAATTTGTAGGATGCAAGCTGCTTGTACTGTAATAACTGTAATAGCCTGAAGTGAAAAGTGAAGATCTGAAATGCTTTTTGACACATACCAGTTTGGATTTGTCACTTCCCTCCATCTTTGGCTGTCACAGTAAAATTACAGCCTTAGCTTAAGTTAAAACCTCATCCAGGGTTCAGGACTCACGACGTTCTGCCCTAAAACGTGACAAACGTGAAAATGGTGAACTAACTAGCTTGGAGTAGCATACAGTAATTACTCTTATTTGGATTGCTTCGTATCTCAGTGCTATACATGTCAGCCCACTCGGGTGTGTTTTCGAGCAATGGTTTTTGCGGCGTTTGTAAGTGCAGGTTGTCATGTGGAGCAGCTGCCTCGGGGCTTTCAGCTTTCGTGAGGAGACATTTACAGTTTTGTTATTGCTCGCCAGGGTTTCTCACCTGGTCAGATATTTTTTTAATGAAAAATACCGCGTCTGTGACATCATTGTCTTGCCGTTAGCCCTCGCAAATGTATAATTATTTATTTATTCATTAATACAATAACTAAGGGACAGAAATGATGGTTATCTAAAAAAGAATTTGGTCACAATTGGACTGCAGCTCATTCAATACAAATAACAGGAAAATCTTGTAAATCATTTCACATTATACCCGCAATGAAACAGTCCCATTTTGATTGCATTATCAGCAAATCATATCTGGCCCGTGCAAGGCAAGGCTGTTGTCATGTATTCAGCAATAAAAAAAAGTCAGAGGAAAAATACTTTTTTGACAAGAAGCTAAAAACAGACTGAATTAATTAAAAATACATTTGTAGTTAACTTTTCTCATTAAAAAAAGAACAATTGTTTTTTTGTAGCTCGTAAACTGAAGAAGATTGGGCAGCAGAAGAGCACAGAGGAGGAGGCCTCGTCCCAGGACGCTCCAGAGATGATGCCGAACATCTCTCCTAAATCTGGCCTCAGCTTCAGCTCACAGATGGTCTTCGTCAACATCCTGGAGTCCATCGAGCCTGAGGTGGTGAACGCGGGCCACGACTGCGGACAGCCCGACTCGGCCGCCCACCTGCTAACCAGCCTGAACGAGCTCGGGGAGAGGCAGCTCGTGAAGGTGGTGAAGTGGGCCAAAGGACTGCCAGGTGGGTCATACTGTCACATCAAGTTTAGGAAAGTTTTACTTACTTTTGACATGTCATGGTGGTTCTTTTTGTTTCCATCTGAAGCCATTTACTCCTGATACTGACGTCTCCTTTGTCTGAGCTAAAATTTGAATATAACATTTGAAAAGTGTCACTGTGATCGGAGACAAAATGTGACAGCATACAATACATCCATGAAGAATTGAATTGTGAAAGCAGGAATTTGAAGAGGTTTCTGAAACTTTTGGAATAAAAATGCTATAAATGACAACTGCTGTTACGGGAACTAAGTAAAAGGCTTTGTGCTTCTTTGAAGTTTGTGTTGAGTCTGTTCTGTCACATAAACTGTAGCTTGTTTAATTAGCTTTAGGTTGCAGTGGAGAGGAGCAGATGCAAATTGTTAAAGACAGAATTATATTAGCTTTTGTTACAGGTGGGCACCGAGACGTACTCTATTCTATTTATTAAAAAAAAAAAACACAAAAATATATCATTAATTCTCGATTTCTTTGTAAATTTCTACTCTTACTGTGGCTATATGATCAACTATCTATGCCCCAGAGCAGATACACTAATTGCAAAATTCCTAAACTATCATCTACTTCAGTTTAACCTTTATCTCTTAGCATAATCCAACATTGAGATATGATGTAATCTATACTCTGTACATTTGTGCTTTCTGTGATGTATCCTTCACACAGACGTTGTCCATTAAAGGTGTGGTCTGTAAATAATAATAAAAAATAAAAAATTCAAAAATGCTGTAGAGGCCAGGGGAGGGAGTGAAATAAAACTCAAAATCAAAGTCTGATCTGATGTTCCTGTAGAGGCCAGGGGAGGGACTAAAGTAAAATAATACCTATGGCAACTTTACATCATAGAACAGGCTCAGATTATCTAATTTACAAATCATACTATGAACTTTTGTTGCCTGTGTTCAGGTTTCAGAAACCTTCATGTAGATGACCAGATGACAGTCATTCAGCAGTCCTGGATGGGGGTGATGGTGTTCGCTTTGGGCTGGAGGTCCTACAAGAACGCCAACGGCCACATGCTTTACTTCGCTCCAGATCTTGTCTTCAATGAGTATGTATCACTCAAAATGATTATTCAGTGAGCGCTCTTAGATAAGTATGGTGGTCAGAACACTGCTCCTATTCACATTATCTTCCCCTGTACCTGTCGTCATGCCTCTCAGTCTCTCTCTCTCTGGCTCAAAGAAATACCTACAATCTCGTAAATATAAAGAAGCAATGTCTGTGGTCTTTTCAGGCGCATGTTCATCCAGTTTCCTCCCTTTTGTTCTTTTGTTACGGGGAGATTAAAATGAGGAACAATGGTTAGGAGCTCTCACAGTCCTGTCTGCCTGGTGGTGATGGTGAGAGAAAATGATTCAGGTCTCATATTACTCATGACAGACAATATTAATGCTCAATAGATACTGGTTTATCAGGTTGTACAGCAGATGCATTGGTTGACTACAGTATATTCTACCTGTGTTCTGCTTTTGTAATTGTTGCTTGAAACAGTATTGGTTCAATTATATACCAGATTAACCAGTCAACTGACTTCATACCCCATCAATGCACAGACAAAATAAAACAGGCATTAGAATTGAGCTGATATACAGAGAATATATAAATATACAAAATGAACATATATTTATAAACTGTGAAAACAAAATGCTTGTGATTTCAGTTTGTTAAATATATGAATGCTAAAGTTTTGGGAAGTTTGATGCTAATGTGTTTGTGCCACTGTTTGTGAAATGGACCCATGATTATAACCAGTGTGGGCTCCTGACCATAGCTTCATCTATTCATGCTGCATAGCACATTTGGCTGTAATGGATCCAATTGTGCAGCCAGAGCTGATATTTCATTAAAAGGCAGAAAATCCATCAGAAGCCTCAGAGAAACTATTATGATCCCGACACAAGTCTTCGAGGCTCAAAGAGCAGCTCCAAAAACTCACATAACTCAAGCTGAGGCTTCCACTGCTCCCTCAGACCGGGATTAATTTAATAAAATTAGGATAAACACTGGATTACTCTAAATGTTACTGTACTGCAGAGGGATAGGTCCTTAGAGTGACTGAAAGTCTGTGCTTCAAGTAAAAGTCAGTCCCAAAATTATCTGACATTATGTAGGCCTGAGTATTTGCACCGGATGAAAAAGATAAAAAAAGATCAAAAGTGGGGGTGGGCAATATGCCAAAAATATAATATCATGATTTTATGGACTACTGCTATCAGTGTCTTATAAAACATACACTACAAAAAACTACAATTTCAATGTACATCCAATGTTCCTCATAATACTTAAGACTTGTTATTTATTTTCCTTTTTTATTAATATGAAAAGCAGAGCATAATCAGTGCACAGTTGCACAATTCAACCATTCAACGATCTTCCCAGATTAGTAGATCGTCATAATTTACACGATACAATCTCAGATCGTCACATCATACACCCCTACATTGCAGTAGAGATAGAGCTTTTGTAACTGACACAGTGCCGTCCATGGGTTGAACTGAATGCACAAATAAATAACAAAAAATAAGTGTAAAATTTTACTTCAAAGATTTCATTACAAATGAGGGAGCACTGTGTTCTAAGGCTGTGAAACCAAATGCCATAATTATGAAGAGATCAAAGTTTTTTAATCAAATCTTGTATTGTCTTATTCAGTTTTCATATTACTCATAATCCAAATAGAAAACAAAGTAATTTTAGACCCGTCTGCACTTCCTGTTGTGAGATGGTATCACTTATGAGGCTCACCAGTTTACTAAACAGCACACAAACCACCATCTGCGTACTGCGCTGCTATCTAGGGTTTATTGAAGGCTTTTGCCAAAACCAGTTAAATGTCCAGAGCTGAGAATGAACGGTTTCTGACCAGAACTACATCGGGCATGGATTCAGGGCTTTAGGGCAGTTTGGGTTTCTCAAAGGAAGGAGGTGACAACCAGATTGTGTGTGGACAATACATTCTTTATTTAAGAAAAGATCTTAAATAGCAGATCGTTTGGCCCCCAGCGTTATGAATGAGACCAACTATAACACATTCAAATGCACTAGGTTAGGTGCTTTTTCTGGGTATAATAAAAATGTCTGTGGTTACCAAACAACTAGCCAAAAGAATATATGAATGCTCAAAATAAACTGATGTCACGACATTTAAGCAAGGTTTGTCTCCAAAAAAACCCTCCCACCAACAAAAGGATTCTGGTGGTCGCCATGGAGAAGAAAACATATGAGAGATCGCTCAAGTTGAAACATATGTTTTTTATTTGCATAGCTAAGATTCAAAGCTACAGTGAGATGGGAATAAATACAAGATTTATACCAATTGGATTACTGTGTACATTGTCTGCTGTATGAAATGCTAATCTAGTAATCTAGTCGGATTATATAGATAAAGAAGGTTATGTTAAAACAAATATTGTAATCTGTTACAAATTACAGACATAACTTCTGTTTGTAACATGCAGCCATTTCTCTTAAGACGGCCTTTATCTTTCACTAAAGCTGTCTGTCCTCTGACAGTTTCAATCGATTTGACCCATTTCTGTTTCATTTCTGTGTCTTATACAATATGAGCTTTCTTGTCCCATTTTCATTTCTCTATCTGGAGAAGCTAAATACATTCCTATCTTTTTCTTGCTTAATAATGAAGACACAATTATTTAATATCTCAGAGACAGATTGGATCCGCTGTCTGTTCTTCTGCTGATATTGAAACACCTGAAGACTGCTCAGGCAGAACCAAACAGGAGCTCATCTTTGTGATAATACACTGCTGTGAAATGTGTGTAGTTATAATAGACTCTATTCTCACTGTAATGATATGGATCTGAACTCTGACATTTCCCTCAGTGCTAACATTTATTCCTGAGTGTCCGATGTGTGATTTAAACGCTCCCGACCTTTCTGCTCTTATGCTGACCTTTCCTTCTCTCTTGTCGGGTGTCAGCCACCGGATGCACATCTCGAGCATGTACGAGCACTGCCTCAGGATGAGACACCTCTCTCAGGAGTTTGTGCTGCTGCAGATCACTCAGGAGGAGTTTCTGTGCATGAAGGCCCTGCTCCTCTTCAGCATCGGTGAGTTCATGTTTACTGTTCCCAGCGGAGGCAAGATGACTGATAAAACTATCATAAAACTGTCCCCTGTGTTACTCTGTGTTGATAGTTCCTGTGGAGGGTCTGAAGAGTCAGAAATACTTTGATGAGCTGCGTCTCACCTACATCAACGAACTCGACCGAGTCATAAACTATCGAATGTCCAACAACTGCTCTCAGAGGTTCTACCAGCTCACACGCCTCCTGGACTCTCTGCAGATGGTGAGATATTGTTTTGGTTTTAATCAGTGAAGTACATTTAAGAGAAGTGTAGGGATAGTTGTAAACCATCTGTTGTATTGGGATTTTTAGGGGTTAGAGACAGTTAGTGTTCTTCTTTTTCCCCCAGTCCACAGTTGAGGAAGGACTGTTCCCTTTCTGGAAAATATTTCTGCAGATTTCAGACAGAGGCTGTCATAGGAGCCCCTGTAATACTGTACAATTATTGCCATTTTCCATTGAACTGAAGCTCACTGCGCAGTCCACATTTGTCATTTTTGTGTTTCAGACGGTGAAGAAGCTGCACCAGTTTACGTTTGACCTTTTTGTCCAAGCGCAGTCACTGCCCACAAAGGTCAGCTTCCCCGAGATGATTGGAGAGATAATCTCCGTACACGTACCAAAGATCTTGGCAGGTTTGGCTAAACCGATCTTATTTCACGAGTAGAAGGATCAATCTTATCATCTGAGGGACTCATCTTGACTGCCTCCATAAACTTTAATGATGGCTTTGTACTGTTTGCTGCATCTTCAACCTAATAGCTCTGAGTGTTGTTTTGTAATTATTCAAGCGCTCTTTTCCATTTAGCCATAATTGAGATGGTTTGTTTAAGCTTTTATCTGAAGTGCTGTGAGGCCTCACCTGCTCCCAGTGAAGACTTTACATACTGTACACAGTTAACCTGCAAATCACAGGCAGAGGTTAAAACATGGCTGCCATTTACAACACATTTGTCAAGTCACT
The DNA here is from genome assembly GCA_036025475.1 of Philypnodon macrostomus. Taxonomy (NCBI): domain Eukaryota; kingdom Metazoa; phylum Chordata; class Actinopteri; order Gobiiformes; family Eleotridae; genus Philypnodon; species Philypnodon macrostomus. The sequence continues at coordinate 16,313 of JAVQKC010204944.1, read as the reverse complement.
CAAAGCATGGGCAAGAACAACTCAAAAATAGATCCCAAAAATAGCTTTAATGTAATTGCTGCCTTCAGGTGCATTGTATTTAATAATGACACAATGACATTACAACCTGCTTCCTTTTGTTTTATGATCAAATAATCAAATCTTTTGTCCCCAAACTGTAAGTATAGAAGATGACCTGGCAGTGGTGTGAGGTGCATCCTATAAAGGCCTTTTGTGAAGTACATAATTGTTTTTACTGTAACAATCATTTATAAGCTGTCCATAAGCTTCTTGTGATTGGACGTTTAAAATTGGTATTGTTGCATGCTCTTTTACCATGCCAACAATATGAAGTAGTACTAAGGTGGGGTTTCTTCACCTACCTGTGTGAAGGTGGACCCAAGTGTTTTAGCTCCTGAGAAGGTCAGTTCCTCAGCATACAGAATTACATGCAAGAATTAAACGAAATGTAACTACCGAAATGTAACTACCGGTATGTTTTTGATAAAGGGGTCTACTTTTCAACAAAGCCCAGAAGATTCAGAGTTAGCATAATATGTGCCCGTTAGACTTTTACTGCAGTGAAGGCAGCAATTAACTTCAGTCGTGCCAGCCATTGAGTGAAACACCATGAGACATCAGAAAGTGGGTGGAGCCTTGTAGCAGCCATACAACTAAAACCTCACATTGTATTTTTACATATAACGAAGGTTGAACTTGGTTTTTACCATTTGCCTAATATTACGTACTATTGTGCAGTGTTGTGCCAAGCCATGCATTAAGACATATCGTCCCCATAGAATTATAAAGTTCTATCTGGCAAAATTGAGTTATATACATATTCCTGTATTAAGGATATCTAATCTTTGTGTGTTTTGTAGAGTTTTATTCATTTTTAGCTTTTTATAGACTATGTAAAAATATAAAGTTCTATCTATAATATCAAGCCTTGACTTTTTAAAGGGGATTAACTCAAAAGAAGTCAGAACATAGATAGAACCTTATATTTCTAAGGGAACGATATTGTAATCAGGATATATACAAAACGGCTCCTAGATCTTCAGTACAAGTCCTTCAGTTTTTGACACACGTTGCCTTTATACAGTTCTCCCTGTTTGACTGAGCCAGATAACATACTTACTGACCCTTTTTCCATTGCACTGGCAAATGTGAAGATTTACTGTAAGATATTTAGCTATCCGTAGTTTAGTTGTGATTGGGTGCTAAGAACTTTTGATTAGTTTTAAACTTAAAACTACAAGGCAACTCACTCAATGACACTTTGTATACGTATGTACATTATCTTATTGTAAATGTTGGTGAATTTTCTATAAATGTTTGAATGTTCTCATGTGACTTAGACCAGGGATGTACATTTTTGAAAACTAAAGCTTTGGTGTGGTGCCTTTTAAACAAAATATTTTTTTTTATAATTTTTTGAGCAGCCTCAATTAGCATTTTTGCCAGAATTCCAAAATCACCGAATAAATAAGAAGCTACAGGCTTGACCTGTTAAAAGCTGTTGTCTGGAGATTTCCTGACTTTTTTTATAGATTATCTGACCCTGTAATCTTTAGTCTCTTCTCTGGCCTCTACAAAAACATCTAATCCCAGTTTGTGCGTTACAACTCTGACCAATAGTAGTAGTAGATTTTTGAGCGGCATGGCAGCCCTCACAAACACTGATTTGATGTTGCTGTAGAGGCCAAGGGAGAGACTTAAGTAAAATGCAACTATATATAAAAAATTTAGATTTTTTTAAAACCTCCAGGCTATAGCTTTAAACAAACGAATACAAATGGTGTTGATAGAGCCACGAGCCTCGGAAAGATATTAGAGGAAAACAGGGCTATGAGGAGTAGACTGAAGTTCATTCAAGCTGCCAGCAAACTTAGATTAGGGGCAGCTACCCTGTGCCAATGGGACCACATCCTGCCAACTCCAAACTGGACTGGCTTCATGTAAAACGTCCTTGAGTGACCCAGCCAAACTGAGAGAATCTGAGGAATGCTGCCTCACAGATAGTAAACCACCAAACACGAACATGGAAGAAAAGATTCTGGTTTATTGAGAAGGTTTAGGATTGGACTTGAAAAGGGAACGTTGAGGCGTGTACATATGACTTGGACAATCATCGAGTAATACCGTCTTTTGTATTAATGAGAAAAAAATCTACAAAAAATACATTTGCAACTGGTTCAGCATCCTTCAATGGTGTTTTCTATCTCTATGAATATACTACTTTTTAAGACAAATCTAAGCTTGTAGGTGCATGCATCGTGTTTGATTAACTGTGTGTAGTTACAACTTTGCATGAGGATCCATTTACTCCTCTCTTACAGCACTATCAATATTCACGAGTTGACTTTATTATGTGGACATCATTTATATGGCAGATGTACATTAATGGTGTTAAAGGTCATTTGAATGTTTCCTGCATATGGTTCTGCAATTTATAGCTCTTGAAGGAGTATGGTATATCAGTTCACAAATCATAATACATATAGAATAAGAACGCCACTCAACAAAGTCAAACAACAGACAGAAATGGATTATGATGCAATGTTGAATGTTTGGGTTCATGAAGTGTGTTATAAAACAATGCCTTTGCCTTTTTGCATTCCCTAATTGCACTATAAATGGCTGTGACACTTTCTTCCATACTGTACTGTGCAAATGTTTTAGCCAAATGTTAAGAAATGCAGTAAATCAATGCTTTCATGAACCTGTATTTTTGAGTATCTATAAGGCATTTGCAAGTATGATCACATAACTGTTAATCTGTAGTATCTGTACTTTACAAATAATAAAAATAACTAAAATACATTTTTGAAAGCCATACCCCCGTAAACATTTGCACAGCACTGGTATGCATCTTGCTGTAACAGATTAAGTTGTATCTTTAATACGCATTGCACTGGGAGACTACAACAAGTCCATTCCCCCGTAGAAAATACTCTGATTGGCTTACGCTAGTGCCCAGTGAACTGCATATCCTGCTACTATGTACCTGTATATATATATACTGATTAGTTTAGTGTCTATTTTGATGTCCAAACTTGACTTTTGAAGACATTTCTTGTATGATTTATACCTTTTGTGACTTGTTTGTGTTTTTCAAAAAGGTGTAGAGCTGCATCCTCTTTAAGTCAATTAAAAGCATACTTCTGACTTTATTATTGTGACCGGATTCAGGTTTTGTCATTATTATTGTTATTATTTTGTGTGTAATTAAATTTCCTAGGGACACTATGAAGTTTGCGTAGGATGACTGATAACTTAATATGGGCTGTTTGTCATTTTAGCAGGGGGATTTCTGTAGCGCAATCATTTTGAATATAGGTGTAAATATGTCACTTTTTGTGGTTATTGAACATCCATTCCACAGTTAGGATGCGTCACTGAGAACACAAATGCTTTTGTCGTGAAAGCCTCCCTCAGAGTCTTGTGCTTGTTGCATGTCAGATCATGGTCATATAAATTGACACTAAACCCCAAGGGGAATTCCACTGTTTTAATATGGGCCATCATCAAGTCTTTGTAAGATTGGTGGCACTAAATTTAGGTTCAAATGTGATGCACCACAGGCTCAGATACAGAGGAAGGAGGACACCCATGAGCAAATGATGAGATTGTGGCAAAAAAACGCATCATATCAAGTAAAGCCATTTTCAACTATGACTGTATGACTGTATGGCAATAGGAGATCATAGAGAAGAGTCAATCAGCAAAGGAGTCCGGAGTTGAATTCACAATGCTGGGGCGAGCTGTAGAAGATCTGCTGCATGCTCTACCAAGCTAATCATTTTATTGTGAAAAAGAGATGCCGGATTAAAAACTGGAGCCAAAAAAAATGAATTAGGACTAAAATAATCTTTTAAAAGTACTTTATTTAGTCATAACATCATTTGATTTTAGGATTCATACATTCATGTTGATTGTATAAGTCTCTGTCAAATTGAGAACATTACATTATTTTACATTTGGTTGCAATATATTTACTGATTACAATAACAATAACTGCATAGTCCTAGTTTCCAGGATCCTGGTATCTGTGCCGCATGAATGGAAAACATTTATTATGACAGTGTTTCCAAGACAACTAATACAATATTTTATTGGTCGCCACAGAAACCATCTCAGACAGACAGTGTAAAGACGTGATGGACTCAAAGATCTAAAATATTCACTCCTTCATACATAACAAGTGGGGCATTTACATAAGGCTTTATCACAGACACATTTACACATGCAGGTAGTGTTAATACTGATATGAGGCTGTCAAATGACAACAATATTCACATATGAACAATCTTATTTATTTTCAACATTCATGTTGGAGTATTACAAAAGTAAAGTCCATATACAGTATTTACTACAGTAACAATCTGTTAAAACACTGGAGTGTCATATTAAATAAAATTCATTTCTGACCTACTTTTTAAGGCAGTCTCAGGAGTCTTAGGTAAAAATGTCTTAATCGGAGTACCAATATCAGGCACAGGCGCACAAGTGCTGAGCCAAAGGAAATCTGACACTACAGTGACCTCAATCACTGTATTCATACAGTCAAACTCATTTAATCTCATTTAGACGAGAAACCAATATACTGTCTGTAAAGAGGCACATGGGTTCTTAATGCTGATGCTTTAGTATTTGTTATATATGTTTTAAGTTGTTCAAATCAAAAAGTAACTTTACTTTTCCCACTGTACTGATGTCAAATAATCAGTAACAGCACTTAGCTTCTATAAAGGCAATGTGTTTAGCAATGAAAATGATAAAAAAAGGGTCATTTTAGACAAAAACACGGCGATAAAACTGAATAATTTATACTAACTTTAGACGTGACTCCTGAGCTGGAGTCAGTATTTAATGTCAATTTGCTGCTGGGTTTGAAATATTTCAATTCAATTAAAACTAGCTCCTAATGAACTGATCCAAACACAGTCCAAGAAGATCTGGATGGAGGCACTTCTTAATACTCACATAACATACAAGCAGAGGGTGAAGTTGATTTCTACTAAACACAACAACAGACAAAAGGCTGTATTAGTAAAAATACATGAGTGCAAATGCAAACATACCTCTAATACAAATCTTACCTCTTTTCTGTTCATGATGAGTAACCCTGGTTAAAGGTTTTGCCTGGAAGCGTTCTCAAAAAACTTAGCTTTAGAAGCCACACTGCAAAAAAAAAAAATCTTACTTTAGTCTTCTATTGATTGATCAGTTTGTGCATTAAAATAGATAGGTGATGAAATGAGACATTACATACGAGTGACTTTATTCCCTTCAGCACCACTGAGAAGTGGGCTGCTCACTTAATAGATCTTATATAAGCCATGGATAATGTTATGAGTTCAATCCAGACCAGCATCAGAGAAGACAGAGGCATATGTCTATCCCTCAAGATCACAAGAAGCCCATTATCTTTGGAAAGGAGATGCTGTTTTTGGAGATAACGAGATAATTAACCCATTATCACCTGTACAAAGTGTCATAATTGGATCCACAGATGGCTGCTCTTCAGCCAAAGACCACAAGGCTACACAAAAATGTCTCAAAATTGCATGTTTTATGATAACTGCTGTACTATTGCCCGGCTATCATTGTCCAATTGATGGTTTACAGCCGCCTGGACACATTCCCTCGTATTACACAGTGGTTTTCACTGTTTTCAGGAAAGAGCTGCGTAGGAATTTGTTGACGATAATTTAAAAATATTGGTCTATACAATGAAGAGATGGAGGAATTCTTTTTACTTCTTAAAAATGTGCATTTGCATTTGACTAAAGCCGGAGGATCTTTTGAGAGACTGAAGCGGACTTACTAGGACGCGGGCGAGGACTCGGGGCAGGCTGGGACTGGACTCTTTTGTGGAGCAGGGAATCGAGATGGTGGCTCGGGAGGACGCACTGGTGGTCTGCAAATGACAGGTTTCTCTGTGGACCTTGTTCCATCTGCAACCAGCAAGATGAAGAAGAAAAATCAATAGTCACTCACCACTTATGACAACAGGTAATGCAGATTTCAAGACTTTTTTTTTTACCAAGACAGTCTGCTTCTACATTCTAGCACAGATTTCTGTCATAGATGCATGAAAAAGTAAGATTGTTAACTGCGTGCATGTCCTGCGTTTATCCTCTCATTGTCTAATAATCATATGCATCTTTATATGATTGGTTTGTCTATACACACAACAAAAAAGTGGCAGTTGGCATTCTTACCCATTAGCCTTATCTGGCAATTGCTCAATCAGTACACTGCCCATAGACTGGCACTGCTTCATGCCCAAAGTGGAACAGGCTCAAGCTTCAAGATTTCACAGTACTAACTTAAAACAAAGTCCACATATACATAATATAAAAATAATATAAAATGAATTTATACTTTTTAAATGGCAAACCTTTAAGTGTACGTCTGTGTTGGAAAGACTGTGTCCGGTTCACTTTGACTGAAGTTTCTCCATTCGCGAAAGCTGATGAATCAGCGTCTGATGTCCTGTCCTGGCGGGTCGGGGGGACAGGTTTGAACGTCAGGGGGATTCGTGGAGGAGGCTCTCGGGGAAGAAGGGGTTTGGTCCGCTGCAGGGGAGTGGGGCTCAGGACAGGGCCATCTTTCTGACCATCTGCCACAGAGCAACAAGACAGTTATTGTGAAAAGGACCGAAGATGGACTAATAGTACAGAGATAATTTGCTAAAACTGTTTCAAATGTAACTTCTAGTATAAACAGCAAACCTAATGGGGAAATCTAAAGGAGGATTTATTTACTAAAATTAATGTGTGTGTTAAGACAGAGAAGTCGTGGTAACATAATGGTTTAACAAAAGGCTCAAAGGATAAAATATTAACAGAAAAAGGTTTATTAATAATTGTATAAAAGCATCATATATGACCATCAATTAAATGCAGAGTACAGACAAAAGATTATCAATGATTATGGATTACGATGGCATATTGGACACATATTAATAAGAGTTAAGGGGAATGTTAACGTTGGATGATAATGCTGAGGTGATGGAGGCAGTCGGGCCTACAGAGGAAAATAGTTACTCTCTGAATGAAAGAGCTCAGGGCTCAGAGCCTGGAGGATCCGCGCGGGACGTTTGGAGATGGTGATTGGTTGCCTCGTCCTGGGAGTGATCCGAGGAGGAGGAACGGGTCGGGCACTGCTGTCCTCCGGGAGAGTGAAGAAAATCTGAAATGACACCCAATTGTTACCCAAAAACAGCATCATACTTAAATGATGTTACATATGAAGCCCCAATGTGAGTATAAAATAAATGAATTGTAGCAGTTGTCAGAGGTAGTAATGCATTATGATTACTTAGTTACATTTACTTGAGTAACTTTTACATTCTTTTACTTTTAGTTGTTCTTTTTTACTCTTTATTTCCATATTTTTCAGGGTTAGGCAATACAGGAATTTGCTCAAATATTAGATTTTTTGTTTGTTACAACAAAATTCAAAAATACAGACAATTCAGTTACTCAGAACTTGAGGTTTTTCACCCAGTACTTTTTTTTTACTGTCACTTGAGTAACATTTTGAAGTAACAATACTCTTGAGTACTTTATTGATGGCTACTCTGCCCACCTCTGGCAATTGTAGCACAGTAAGAATGTCTAAATATACTCCAGTTTATCAGTGACTCATAACCGGTGGGTTGGGGCTCAAAAGTGTCTCACGGGGAGTAAATATTGTTTGTTTGTTATTTTGATGCCTGAATATTGTTTTACATAAAATGGTGAAGACGACTTTAAAATACATTAGTCATAGCTCCAAATATAACACTATGACAATAACATCTGTGAAAGGTTAGTCTGACTACAACGATCTGAGATAAATTATGTCCCACTTCTACAATTATACTTCAGCTATGACTAGCCATACCAGATAAAGTCGACAAATATAGCTCATGTACAGTATAACATCACACAATTTAACACAGTATATCCTGTAAAATGTACCTTCTTGTACTCCTCAATGAGAATTTCCACAACTATATTTTGGAACTTGATATCCAACATGGCTGCCACAGTCTCCTCCTGAGCTCTCATAAGCGTGGGCCCAAATATGACCGCCATGTTGGAAGGGGTCATCCGGTTGTCTCCGCTGTGACTGCACACACTGTTAACGGATAAAGTTGAGTGAAGTGTTGATAAATAAAAGAGGCCAGTGAAATGTTAACAACACGTGGATTTGGAAATGCTACAATGCAATAATGTCATGTCTTCAAGATATTGGCAGCACTTACTTGACCAAATGTTTAATAAGCATCTCCAGCATTTCACGATTTTTGTCTGGGAGCTTGTAGACCAGAGAATGGATTTCACTCAGTCGAAAGTCCAAATTGTCTGACTCTAAGGTAAAATAATAATGAAAGAATTAAAACAAAAGTAGATAATAAAAATATATTTTTAAAAACCAGAAGAAGTGAAAATATGGCGACATTAAAAGGATCGTTCGGCCTTAAGGTGAATGTGAGGCAATATAAAAATCTCTCAGAGATCTGTGGCTCACAGCAGGTGGGCATTGAATATTTCCTCTGATTAGTAAACCTGACATCTGGATTGTAAGAAAATAATTTCAGCCTGTTTTACAGAGGCTCGTATTTAATTTAAAGCTGATGTAATGGAAGAAAAGAAAAGTGAGTAACAAAGAAACTTTCAGCAAGGAAATAATGTCCCCATATCAAGTCATCGCTCCGGCATTTCTCTTACTATTTTACTATTCAGCCTTGACAAAAGCTTGTTTGTATCAGATAGATAATCAATGAACTTGGCAAAGGTGAAGATACTGAACTTTTTCCTCATTATAATAGTGTCTGTAGGACGAGGAGGCATGTCAGTGAACGTGAAGCACTTCTTGTGTGTGTTTCTATGGTTGTGTTTCAATCCTGTGTGTTGAGCAAAAAGTAGGTGGGCTCTGCTTTTGCAGAAACAAATATTTACTTGGCTAATAATTGTAACAAAAGACCGAACTAGAATGAATAAATGTTATGTAGATCAGGCTGGTTTATAAAACTAGTTATGACCAACACAGCGTGATTTGCATATTATTACAATAATGGGCACAGTCACAAAATAAGCAAATAAAGGTTGAAATCAATTCAACATTAATTGAAAAACTGAAGAAAAAGCGGAGAAAAAATATTTTGTGATTAGCCACAGATTTTACTTTTATTTTATCAGCGCTTGTAAAACTATCTTTTGTATAAAATGCCAAACCTAGTAGATAATGATATTCACTTTATTAATAAGGTTGTCAGCCTCCAATTCAATCTGAAAACCAATAACAGTCCTCCCTAAACCATGTTTCAGGTAATGCCACCGTATTAGATGTGTTGACAAACTGCAATTTTAAGTGGATCCAGTTTTTTTATGGCGTGTGATGCCTCTAATAATGAGATAAACAAGTCCACATCTGTTCCATTTCCAAGAAGCCGTTACATTCAAGAATATAGTTTCAGTGTGGAGGTTACTCGACCTTGACAGGGGGAATATTATTAGTTATCATGAGAAATTGGTTGCACTTTATTTTAAGAAAAGGCTAATACGATGGCAACATAAAACCAATGCCGCTGGATAATCTAAAAATCCCCTTCAACAAAAGCATTTCCAGGAAACTGAAGTCAATGGTTTTGTAGGCCCTACTCTGACATCCTGAAAGAATAAGGTTGATGCTGTTAAAGGTATTGTATTTTACAGTAATGTCGGCCGTAAAACAAAAAGGGAGTCACATTTCCTATTGCTCTTAGTGTTTTAGTGCATTGTCAAACTGCTGAACCAGCTCTTTACACTCTACAGGGGTGTCTGAAGATAATGTTTATACACAGAAAATCAAATTGAGAAAATGTATGACAGATTGTCATTTGACCAAACTCACTTGCCGCCGACATGAGCTCCCTGTGAAGATTGTAGGTCATGAGAGGTTCAGACAGACTCCTGTACAGAAACACAGACACTCGTAAATCTGAGATGCCACAGGGTTACCACTTCAAGCCTAGACAAAAGGCAGTCGCATCTGTTAAACTATCCCCAAGCACTTAACGAAAACCTTTTAAGGATGTAATTAAGTAAATACTGTGGTCGACAATACAAATTCAGATATTATACCATTTTGACAGGGTTTTTGAAGTTTTGGGAGGTTCACTCTGAGAGGCAACATGTTGTGATATGGACAGAATCACAGCTACTATCTGGATTTGCAGCGCTGGTTCTGTACTCAAGTCATTTGTCCCATAAAATTACTCAAACACACATTAATTGTGTCACAATGGGACAGAATCTTTTTTTTTTATTCCTTGATCCTTGATTGATAATTTCTTCCTTTGCCCAGCCATAAAGTTTAGTATAAAGTTTACCTTAGATAAAACTTTAATGCACTTGTGATAGTTTTCTCATCCCAGTCTATGTTCTGCAGATCTACATCTCCAGGGTTCACCGAATCTGTGAAAGTAAACAATATATATAATTAACACTATAAAAATGTCCAACATCTTAATAAACAGTTTTTTCAGGTGATAGACATTGCACCGCTGAGTGGGATTTCATTTTGGCTGCATTTTACAGTGATGAAATGTAAAACCATAGTAACCACCACATTAATATTTGCATTATCAGGACAAGCTCATTTATGGTTCACCCCAGGGGGCAACACAAAAAAACATCCATTTAGAGATACAACTCACTGGCAACTTTATTACATAGCTCCTGTATCTGTATCTGCTGCTGGTGTATTCATTATTTGAGTTATTGTAGTATTTCTCTCATCTCATGTCACTGTGGCCATTCTTCTCTGAGCATCAGCAAACCCCAAGAACTGGCACTCAATGGATATTTTCTTTTATTGTGTGCAAAGAAATGCTAAAGAAGAACTCTTTTTATTCTAAGTCTCTTAAAGCTGTAGTCCGGAGGTTTACCGAAACGCAGCATTATTGAAGTTTCTGACCTTGTTCTATATAGTTATTATATCACTTTGGTTCCTCTCATGGCCTCTACAGCAACATCAAATTAGAGTTTGCGGGTTACACTTTGAGCTATAGTTAGATTTTGCTGTAGAGGCCAAAGGAAGGGGATTAATGTAAAGTAATAACTATGATATGACTTTTTTTTTTACAATTATTTAGGACTACTACATTTATTTATTTATTTACTATTTAGGATTACTACAGCTTTAAATCAAAATTCTCACTTCATTCTGAGCAGTTGAAAAGGTGTACCTAATAAAGTGGCCAGTGAGTATAATAGGGTTAAATAGTGTCTTGGGAAGGACCAGTGTGAGTCAGTCTCCAAACACAACCAGCACAACCTGTTGTATCAGGGCAGATAATCAGGTAGTACCAGGAGCCGACCGCTGAGAGAAACAGCCCGTAGACAGAGGTAGCACACGTTTTATAGGCTTAGTGCCTTACCAAAGAAGGAATTTAAAAGCTTCTGCACTTGGATGTTGCTGCCAACTGTTCGGTACACTCCTTCTTGCGTGACTGCTGCAGAGACAAAAAGAAGGAGGTGGTTTTGAAAATAGTAGGGCGGGATGTTGGAGGAAGAGACAGTGGAAATATACAGCTCGGTTTTCTTCTTTAGTGGCTGGCAAGAGCAAACAGATGTGCTTTTCTGAGAATAAATGTGCTTCTCAACAGTAGACAGAGTGAACAGTGAGACTGACTAAGATTGGATCATGTGCATTTATGTCTAATTACTAACATTGTCTCAGCAGTTAAGAGATTTTCACACTGGAAGTTAAATAGACCTGTACATAGATGCAAAGGGCACGGTTTCATAAAAATAATACTACAAGAAGTAACATGAAGATTATCATTTGACTTATTTCTGTTTCAGTAAAGTGTATAAAAATTAGGAAAACAGCCCAATTTAACATATGAAGACCCTGAAGGATTTGTACAAGAGGAACCTGTGACTCAACTATGCCCCCTAAAGGGACTCAAAGCAAACTACAAAGAATTTTACCTTTTGTTTCAATGTAGTTAATGCATCTTCGCACAAACTTGAATCCAATTTCATTTAGTTCCACTGTGAAAGTTATGAAAAGTATTGTAAACATAAAAATCCAACATTTATATTTTGTGTATGTATATATATATATATAAACATTTATTAAAAAAGATCCTTACTTTCAGCTTGTTTTTGAATTGGGGAATGGTAGATCTGAAATCAAAGAATAAAGTGAATACAATAAAGTTACTGGAAAAATGTTAGTCTTTTGGTCTAACGTGATTAATGACTTTATGTAAAGAAAGAAAAGAAACTGAGAAAATCCTCCAAGATGGCACCAGCATTTCAGTTCGGCTGGAAAAACAATCCTGGACTGGAAACAGTACAAATAGAACCTGAGATGATCCCAAAATAAAAAAATACTTTTGCTTAGTCACCTAAACCCAGACTATTCAGATTATACTGTGACCACAGACTGTACAGTGACCAAAAAATATAAATAACTGTCTCAATGATTTCTAAATACAGTAGGATGAAGGGGGAAGTACATTTTGTTGATATGGTCACAGTAATATTACAATAGCACTTTCAGACAGGTTTGACACCATGCTGTTAAAATTATATTATAATCATATATACAATTATCAAATGTATTATCAGTTTACAAAAAAATACAAAGTGAAATTCAGAAGAAACACAAAATCTGGTTATATGAGCACACATTTTTTGAGGGCCAGGTAAGATATTGTAAAAAAATAAATAAATAAATAAAATAAAATAAATGCTGATCTAGATGAACCGGTTCCTTTTTTTGACAAATCACAATTAAACGTTGATGCAACTTTGTGGCATAAAATGTGTATACAAATGTGTATACAAATGTGTATACTACTGCTACAATCTTCATCTTGTATTTCAGTCAATATGGGACAATGATGATGTCTAAGATCAAGTTTGAGACTGACTGATATGCTGGCACTAATAGAGCAAATGCTTGGGGCTCTGGCAATGTTACAACACAATGAACTTTGTTATATTGTCAATGCTCTGGCACATGATTTTAAAGAGCTTGCTAAAAACATTTGCTAATATACTGATGCTTATGTTTAAGGGGAAGTCATGCAGGAAGAGGGCATTAAAAAGTGTGCCTTCTGCTTCTTTCACATCCTCTGATAGCAGCAAAACCATATCTATTCTGTCCACAACTGTGAAAGTGAGGCCACAAAACTGCACTGTAACCATATATGCTGAGCTGCCAGTCTTGTACCGGTAATTATCCTTGAATAAAACTCATAATAATAAACTAAGCTCAAGTGTTAGCATTGTCTTTTTGCAGGGCATTTCGGTGCCTACTGTAAGAACCGCCCAAATCATTACTGTAGTGTAAATTGTACCGCGCTCACTAATGGTGTGACATCTGCACGAACCAGGTCTCTTCTCTGTACAGTCATGATGTAACTAATAACTTTCTCACACCAGGGGTAATAGGGGGCATTCACAACTAGACCTTGTAGAGATAATAGAGATAAATAAGACACTATAATTTTAAGCATTTTAATCTACTTATTTTACAATTTGATACCACAGGGATTGAGCTTGTAAAGATAATCTGCAGTTTCTTAATTACATAAAATGGGTTTTAACTGTTCTAGATGATTGAATTATGTGTTATTTAGCTACAATTATTTACTCACAGGTTCCTTTCCATCCATGGCCTCTATCCATGACTTCCTGTCCGCCTCTGAAGGGGATTGGAAAGTGACCGGAATGTTTCTATAGGAAAAATAAGAACTGCCATTAGACCACCAAAATCTAAAATAAATAAAGTGAAATTATCTTCTTTTGCTGTTAATAGGGCTGTGGAGGCTAACAAACTCACTCAACTTTTAATACAAAAACCAAAACAAGAACAAAACAAGCCTAAAGTATTTCTCAAATCCCACCAAAACCAGATCAATAAAACATGGATCGTCTACTCTACTGGAAGTCATGTGCCAACTAGTACATCACAAAGGCAGGCCACTCAATTAATAGTTAACACGACAAATGTTAAGTCAAGTCAAGTTTGTAAATCTCTGTGAAGGTTTAGTATTGAAGTCACACTGTATGCTATACTACAATGTTATTTCTGAAGGATAATATTGTGGCTCAGTTGGTATGACGCTGTAAAGGACACATTAAGGAGAAGAGTGGATGTATGACTTGATTCATGGACAAAAAAGAACCACAACGCTACAAGGCTGAGTCCACCAGGCTGCAAGTCCCTCATTATGTTGCTCAGTTCACAAACAACAAATTAGAAGCTCATTCAGAGACATTTCCAAGCACTTAATGCATAATTCAGGGACCTCTGAAAGCTTTAAAAGACCCTAACAACATTCAACATGAAACAGTCCTTAAATATGACATGGTTGCCTGCAGCTTTAGTGTCTTTGTACCAAACAGACTACTTATAAAAACATGAATTTATTGTTTTAATTGCCAGAAATGTAGCAGTTTGCCATCTGTTTCCAGCACTAGCCAAATGCTCAGGGACTGTTTGGGCTGCGGTCCATTTAGCCCTTACTTTGTGTCCTTGTGAAGCACCTGTTCACACGGTCTTATCCTGCAAGGCCTATACACGTCACTTTATCAGAGTCGCCCTCACCTCTCAATTGTCTCCACGTCAAAGCAGAAACGCTTGTCTATGGAGTCTGACTTTCGGCGAATACAGGATTTCAATGTCAGGAGTGTAGGTGGCTGTAGTACAAAACATGACAGATGGTTTCATAATCTCAAATATTTTAAAATGCAGATACAATATACGATTTACTAACAAGGAAATAGTAACCTGTAGTACCTGTTTGATTGTGGTTTTTTGGTCACAGGGAATCATAGATAGTTGTCGGTTGGCTTTGTTATACTTGCAGTAGTATTTGACCCACGTAACACCCAAAGCCCCTAAAGAGAAAAATCAGGGTCTTGTCATTGAAGCTGTGGCCTTATTGCTATAGAATGAATATAGATTTTGTGCTATATCACAAAATGCAAGCAATTATACATTTTTCAGTCTGGATCCAGAATGTGTAGTAGTAGTATTTTAGCAGAGTCATATAATCCCTATGATTTCACTAATTCACCAGGTTTAGCCCCACAACCTGATATCAACTCATGTCTTCAAAACCTGCCTAATGCATTTACACAGTGCTGTAATTTGCTTTTGTGATCCTTGTTGGGTGTGCCTGTTTGCTTACTCATGTAGACCTGTACAATCAGAAAAAGTAAAATCTTAAAAGAGTTGTTTGTGAACTCACACTTCTCTTGACAGTACAGGTAGCCCTCCATGGGCAATAGACTGTGCATTTGACTGATCTGAGATGGATTGGTCATCCTCTTCATAAACTCCTCCAGTTCCTCAGAAGTGCTATCATAGTGGTTTCTAGTCTGCAGCCAGTTACAGAGATAAAGTCATTATCACGGCCATAAATATAGCTATTATTTAAACACATAAAAACTAGTGACACACATTTTGTAGGCTCAGTTGCAGTTCCTGTTTGTAGGGCATGAAGTCCTGAGTCATCTCTACTGTCAGGTTGTTGAGTGTGAAAATGCTGTGAAGAAATGCCAAAACCTATCAAAACAAAACGATACCAAATTAGCATCAACCATAATAAAGAGAATAAAATGCACCAGTTCTTTTTCAATCGGGTGAGTGCAGTGTATATTTTGTGGTTTCTTTTGTGCTTGTGGGAACTGAAAGGTAAAGAGTGCACTCACAGGTTCCACCACATCAAACTTCTTCCTGTCCTGAACCTGATGGATCTGGTAGACATACTCCACTGAAGCTTCATAGAAATTAACTCGCTCCTTCTCAAGCTGATCATCCGCCTGCAGAATACATTTAATTAATATGTTGCACAGAGATGAGGGAGTCGAGTACAATAAACATAACTCAGATACTGGCCTCTTGAAGTTGAGTTTCCTTTCTCTTGGCAGATATACTTAGGTGCTTGTCTAACTGAGAGTAATATTTTTCACTCTCTTTCTCAAACTTCTTTTTCTTTTCCTGAAAGAGACATTAAAAACAGGGGTACAGAAAAATGAAGTTCCCCCAAAACAATGCAGAACCTAGAGGTATTTATCTGAATACATTATTATACATACACATGCACATGCACATGCACATACACATACACTACAGACCAAAAGTTTGGACACACTTCATTCATTCTAAGAGTTTTCTTTATTTTCATGAAAAGGAAAGAAATCCCATTTATTAACCCTGACAGGGCACACCTGTGAAGTGAACACCATTTCAGGTGACTACCTCTTGAAGCTCATCAAGAGAATGCAGAGTGTGTGCAAAGCAGTAATCAGAGCAAAAGGTGCTAC
>JAVQKC010204935.1:0-55166 GCA_036025475.1 Philypnodon macrostomus | reverse complement strand
GGAAGAGGAGGAAGAGGAGGAGGAGGAGAAGAAGAAGTAGAGAAGAAAAAGGAAGAGGAGGAAGAGGAGGAAGTGGATAAGAAGACGAAGAAGAAGAAGAAAAAGGAAGAGGAGGAGGAGAAGAAGAAGAAGAAGGAGGAAGAGGAGGTGGATAAGAAGAAGAGAAGAAGAAGAAGGAAGAGGAGGAAGAGGAGGAGGAGGAGGAGGAGAAGAAGAAGGAAGAGGAGGAAGAGGAGGAAGTGGATAAGAAGAAGAAGAAGAAGAAGTGGTCTACTAAAGCTTAGAGTCACTCATTATCATTCACCAAAAGAATCACTTCTAGTTTAAACATAATATTACAGTTCACTCAAAATTAAACTAGTGTCTAATTAAGCAAATGTTCACCTGAGATTCTCATTAAAAATCAATGTCCTATAACATGACACCCACCTGTATATTAAAAAATCTCTATTAATGTCACGTGAAGAGCTCCGTAATAGACGAAATACCAAATAGAATGAACAATTTTCTCATTTGGGCCCATGTGAAATGTCTATACTCAGTAGAAAATGTTATGAAAAATATACCCTGCCCACATCTGTTGTGTTAAGGTGCACTAGATTTCTAAAGATGAACCGATTATGAACCTATACTTAACACGTTTTTTATTTCATCAATGCAAAAAAATAATCAGGTATGAAATAGTTACTTACATTACTAGTTTTCCAGCAGTTTTCTTATATTTTGGGGACACTACCCATCTCTGTCCTAATAGACATAGAGATGAACAATTTTGTAATTTGTAGCTTCCTTCAAATCACATTGCCTCTCCAAATGATCTCTTAGTGAATGTCTTCTCGATAAATACACCTTTTAAGCTTGCCAATAGTGATTTCAGGTGTGGGCACTGTTGAAGAAGCTTGTGTGAGGACAATCTAATTGGATCTGTCTTGTTGATTTCTAGAGTGAGCCCAGACGGAAAATAACCACAATCCTGGCAGCAGCACACTTAGGACCAAATGGGTGAACTAATGGATGTTTATTTAGCTAATACGAGGCAATAAGATGTTACTAAAAATGAAACGTAGTAGAGTAGATCAAATACATACTCAGGTAAGAGTACTATTACTTCAACTGAACATTACTTGTACAAAAACACGATAACGTCCAGCGTTTATAGGGCAAGCAGTTTCCACAATTACTTTTGTTTTAAACGTTTTTGGAATGAAATTGGAACAAATAGCATTTCAATTCACCTTTACATGTGATTATTTATTTATTGGTTTGTTTACTTTAGAAGTCAATTTTATTTAAAACAAAACTGACTGTCTTATATACATATATTAATTTAACATGGAGTAAGCTCACACATCTCTTGAGAATTTCTTTAAGGGACCAGACGAGCCAACTATCATTGACACAAACGAATGGTGGAACAATAAGGGAAATTATTGTTAATATCATGAGCTTTTCAAATGAAGTGAACAAAATGTATCAGTTTGTGCAACTTTAGAACTTTGAAATTTAGGTTTAAGATTTGTTAGGCAATTGGTTTCCTAGATTATTTATTTTTAAGTCAGAATAATCTCGTATTTATTTATCATTTTCACAATTTCTGACAAAAAGAAGCCCCAAACAACACAAAACATCAAGAAAAACAAGCAATTATATGTGTTCACTACTGTCTACTACTGTGAGCTAAAACCATATGCAGTCCTAAAGGGTGTTCCTCTTTCTAATGGGCCCCGGGGGGACCAAAGGGTTAATTGATGCAGATGTTGATCGCTTTTACACACGATGCTAGGAGCGTCTCCCCAGTGGCTCCTATTAGAGGCAGTTTTAATGAAGTGCTAAACAGAAGGTTTTCCTACACCGGGGGTACAGTCCTCAGAAAAAAGGCCCGTAACAACAAAAAAATGCACTTTACAGGAAAAAAAAGAGAGAAAAAAAACCAGGTCCGATATTGATTGTCACACCAAATAACTGAATCGTTTCCGCCCGGGTCGATGCTTCTTTCTCAACTTATGGAAGCTAATGGATGACAACATGAGAGAAAGTCAATCATGGAGGTGTTATGTTGTTTAAGGCATGAGTGAGTTTGGGGTGAGTCATGTGACTTAAAGAGACAGCGCTAAGTGACAACCTTTCAATGGCTATGGATACTGCAAAATAAAGCATCTGTATAAAGGCTACAGATCAAGATCTAAAAAATTACAATCTAGCATAAGAAGGAGATCGTTTATTGGAAATATGTGGCATAACGGACAAAAAGTTGAATGGTTCAATTGTTGGTTGAGTAGTATAAAGAAAATGTATGTTAAGTGTGTTGGAGAGGACATCAAAGTAAATAAGTATATAAAAAAAAACTGCAATCGCTAAGGTAGTTAAAATATATTGGCTTAAAATTAATTTTCAAGTCCAAATTTAAATCACTTATTTCCTGTTGTTATATCTTTGAAATTACACAATAAAAAAAAAACATACAATAATACACACTAAGTCAATGGAGGTTGGTTAAAGTGATGGTAATGTAATCGGGCTTCTCATGCGGCGTTACCGGCCCCGTAGTCACTAAATTCAGCTCATTAAAATGACAAACCCAAACACACAGACTTACTGAGGCGTGATCTTCAGCTGTGTATGGCATCTGGCCCTTAGTGCCCCTCCGCCCCGCTCCCGGCCCTCCCACGGCTCCCCAGAGAGGCCCCCATATACACTCACATATGCACACGCGCTAACCCCAATCAAATTTGAAAACAATCAGCATCGCTTTCATTTCCAATTTAGTCACCTGCCACAGCCTGCCTCCTATTAGCGGCCACTATTGTACAAGTATTTATAAATGAAATTGCAGATTTCTGTCCGTAGGCGCCTTCCGCTACCCTTGCTAGCTTCTCGCCATATCCGTCTCAGCCTCCTCCATCCTGATTATCTAGAGACGCCCATTTCAAAGAGACATCTTAATAGTGATGTCAACGTATTAATTAGAAGTGTTAATGAGCTAAAAGCAACCCAAATTAAATTAATGCGAGCCATAGACGGAGAGAGAGCGAAATTAGCTCCAATTTCTGTAAATGATTCTGAAGTGTGCGCGACATATCAGGCCTGTCTGAACATTACCCATCCCCCCAAAGCTAATCAAGAGCTACATTGCAATTAGCTGCTTAATTAAACCAAGCTACTCGGGAAAATCCGGCACAATTAAGTAATGGCTGTTATAGCACAGAGACAGACTGTATTTTTCTTGTGGTGGAAAAAAAAGCAAACAACATATTCTATCCCTAATGGCCTGCAGGGGATTGAGCCAGCCAAGAAGTGCCAAGATGGAGAGCTCCTATCTCACGCTTCAATGGGGATCTTTGGCTCCAGCTGGAAGTCTTGTGAATCAATGGTGGGGCGACATATCAAGCCACGGTACCCAGGGTTAGCCAGACGTCTGAACTGGCAGGGACCAGTAAGGGCTGGGGTTTTGTTTGGTAGCAGCTCCGTGGCTTCCAGTTGGACAGTGGAGATCTGGGACTGTCCAGACTATTGACGCTTCGGACATATTTCAGCGGTCGACTTGTTGCTAAACCTTCAGCAACGAGACGTAAACAAAGAATGAGCCATCACTGGTGGCTACTGTATTAGGATAGCTACACTCACTGGCCACTTTTAGGTGGGCCCAAAGGGTTAGCTTATTTTATACAGGGTTGTTGGTGCTAGGTGGAGCAGAGTGTTTCAAAAATAGATGATCTACTGTTTTTTTTTTTACATACAACCTCGTTTTACAGAGAAGGGTTTGAAAATAGATGCAACATCCAGTGAGTGGCAGTTATTCAGTGTTGATTCCCGAGGTCAGAGACTGGTTTGAGATAAGTCAAAGTCATCAAAGTCTACCCAAATACCATCTCTAAGTGTATAAGTGCACCACACATAGAGGATTACATAGAATGCCATTATACGTACAAGGTCTACCTCTTAAAGTGGCCAGAAAGTGCATATAGGTCAAGGTAAATATTAGTTCTACAAAAGTGTCTAATTAACGCCCTCAGAGCCAATTGGTGCCATGAATGAAAATTTCCATAAAGCTTTAAAGAGTTAAGATTTAATTTTTGAGGATCTAATGTGAAAAGGTTAAAAGGTCATTTGAATTTACCTTCTAATGATGAGTTGCAAATTACATTTCAGTCGCTCAAAGGAGGAGATGGGAGATTTAAATTTGCCCAGAGCTCATCCAGCTGCCTCCATAAGCCAATCAAAAAGTCTGAAAGTTTCATCTGTGCTGGAAGGGTGAGGTAGAGAGGGTAAATCAGAGTGGCATTTACATTATTCAAACATGTTTATCTCATAATTGGCTTGAAACATTCATGTTAATTGCAACTAAATCTAAAATGTACAATCTTGCTGTTATAGTCAACTGTTTTTTTTTTTACTTATAGGATACATAGCGGTGACTTTGTACGTTTACCTCAAGATTTAGGGGTAACAAAGAATGCGTAAATGTAACGATAACAACAAATCAAAATTGCACACATTGTTATTCATTAAAAAGACAAAAATTGAATCTTGTAATTTCTTGATTTGATTACTTTTAATTCATTTCAACTCAGAAATGTGCATTTGATAAATTGGATAACTTGAAACGACAACTAATTTTGCAACTTCTGAAGTAGTGACAGAAAACCTGTTCAGAGTCATTCCTCAGAGACCACACCTCATTTTGCATAATAATAATAAACCATTTTAGTGTGTATTTTACAGTGAAAAGGAACCCCCACTTGCTCTGGGGCTATTTTCTGTTTTGGAGGTGGCTGATGGAGCAGTGAGCTGTGATTAACAGTCTTCTTCTGGAGGCGTAGTCCGGGGAGCGTGGTGTAAACCGGCTCCTTCGGCAGGTGCAGTCAGGTGCAGGCCACAGCAGAGCGACAGGTAACCAGGCGAGGTGCTCCGTAGGGACTAACCTTATGTGAGATGGTTTCCCTGGGTTTCACTTCTTCTTCTGCTGCTGAGAACTGGTGTCACTCACAACACCATCTGCCACAAAACAGCTTCCCCCGCTAAGAGCATTTATCAACGGGTCAAACTGTTTTCAAATATAAACATGCACCTGGAGGAAAACACAAAAGGTGATTCTCACAGGTTTTATTCTCTTAATTTGTTTATTGTGGTAAACAGAAGTAGGAAGAATAGCTCAAATCTGTAAAAATCTGCAAAAATGCTAAATATAATAGTCAAGTTGATGTTAAAATCAATCTTTGCTCGACTCTACTGACAGAGAGGGGTTTTCATTTTTTTTGTTTTATGTTGATGGGCCTAGTAATTGTGGAGAATCATAAAACAGTTAGGGTTAGTTGACTAGTTAACGTTTTTTTGTTTTACACTGAATTTTGTGCCTGCATCCGGCTCAATTTAAGTGATATAGTCAAGAACTTGGAGATTACATCTTTACGTAGAATCATTCATAATAATTGTCACATTTAATCAAATTGATACAACCATTCCAACCATCTTGAGTGTTTGTATTTGGCCATATTTGGTGGCTAATGCAAAATTTCTCCATTTTGTTCTAGGCATCATTAACAAACAGAGGAAAGGTCTATATGCATTGTGAATGTTGTGCCAACTCGTGAACACAACCCATTTCTTCTTTTGTGGTAAACATACAACGGTGGAAGCACGGCCAGAGCCCCAAGTGCTGCAGGATACCTTTCTCTTTGGTGAGGAGATGGGAAAAGACACCTGAAGTGTTTGACGCTAAATTGGCTTTTCAAAGACAATAATTAGACTTCTCCCCCTAAAGCTAAATTACCTGCTAACCAACTCAACTGTGTTCTAATTATAGGATCTCGCCTCGGAGCCATTGTCAAGGATCCTCGTTCCCACCAAGAAGATGTAAAACACGTTTGTGGGTGAAAAAAAACGTCTTGTTGAAGTGATAAAGCCCGCAGAACAAAGAGGAGCAACATGTATTTCTCTTAACACAAACATGACTCGACTGCAGTCACCTTTAACGTGGATACTAAACTGATTCATACCACTGTAATGAGTGACTAAACGCTGGAAATGTGCCAAATCCTAATCACCTTTGACAATAACTCTCAGGGGAAAATTTATGTTAAGTGACACATAGCAACTAATTTGGCTTCACTTAACAAATACAACTTCATTTTAATTGCCCGTTACATTTCTGAAGGTATACATTGTAGTAAAATATTTGCAAACAAACCTGGCTTGAAATTTATCTTGCTTACAGATTAGTAAACCCTAATTTAGCACAGATTTAGCCCTATTTCAGCCTTAAAGAACATAGAAAAATGTTAAATGTACTGAAGAGGTTTACATTTTGGGATTATAGTCTATTTAATTATTATTATTATTATTATTATTATTATTATTATTATTATATTAAATTGAGTAAATCTAACTTATTTCAACCTGAAACTCAAAGATGGTTAGAGAACACGCAAAGTTTGTTCAACTTAAACAGTAACTAACAAACACATTATGTACTACAGAGAAAACTGAAATCAATGTAAAAAGACTAACAACAGATACAGAATAAAGCCCCTGCATTTTCACACTGTAGCGCCCAGCCACTCTACATGCACAATTGCAATAACCTTTAGTGGAGAAATTATAATAGAAGATGGCAGCTGTCTTTATGCGTATTTCGACAAAGGTTGGTCAGAAACACCGAGCTGACAACTGAGCACATTATCTGCATTTTACATATTTTTCTGCAGAAGTCACGACTCCGCAAATTGATTTGTAAGGCACACAGTCGGGGATGGGATATTGAATATTTACACTGGCCAGGTAATAAAATGAGATGGGAGCTTTGCTGGCCCGTAGGTCTAGGTATAATTTCTCATTGAGTGCATATATCCCACCAGGCGGCACTGTGACTGCTAAAAGGACCACACATTTGAATTCACCAGCCGTATCTGACAGACTGCCACTAATTAATATGTAAATTTAACATTGTTTGTTTGCCGTGGTGTCAAACTTTGATGTGAGGAGAAGCTTCCAGGTTAACACAGATTTGAAGAGATTGGAAGAGACCTGCTGCTGCACTGTAAAAATAATAATAATAATAATAATTAAAAAAAAAACACACGTTGACTTTACTTAAAAATGATAGGAAATCAATTGACTTAAATATGTGAGTTCAACTTACATTCCAAAGTTATTCGTTAACCAGTTTAAACAAAGAGTCTAAGCGGGGGTAGTATGTGATAAGACTGGAGCCTACAAGTACTTTATGTGAGTCATTCATTTGTAGCTAATAGTTGAATTTACTTTCATTTTTAATGGTTTACTAGATGAAGTAATATTTTACAGTGTGCGTCTCGTAATGGAATATTTTATTTAAATACATTGCATTGACATTACAGTACGACTCGGCTGCAGCTAAGAACCAGGGAGACAGCCTAATCATATTTTATTCTCTCACAGTAATTGAGGACCCCATCAAAATATGTAATTAAACACTTAAGCATAATTATCCAACACAGTAGGAGCCTCATGAATTAATTAAAAAACGTCAATACATCAATTATTTGAATTCCTTTGTCCCTTTTCAACTTGTAATAATTAACATTTTAATTGCCTTAATTCATGATGAGTATTAGAAATTCACTCTTTACTCAATGGCACGCACAATTGCAATGCTCTCTGCTGCTCCCTGGGAAATGATGATAAATGCAAGAGTATAGCCACATGCAGTGGCATTTCAAACAATAGCTGTTAGCAGCATTGATGTCAGTATTATATTTTTGGATGTATTTGTAATTCAATAAAAAGACAATCATCATTCCTTCAC
The DNA here is from genome assembly GCA_036025475.1 of Philypnodon macrostomus. Classification (NCBI taxonomy): domain Eukaryota; kingdom Metazoa; phylum Chordata; class Actinopteri; order Gobiiformes; family Eleotridae; genus Philypnodon; species Philypnodon macrostomus. Next base: position 47,383 of record JAVQKC010204935.1, on the reverse strand, counting down.
AGCTTTTTTAACAGAAATAAATGATGTTGTCTAATAAAACTTACAGAGCCAAATATAGCCATTTAGATCTACCTTAACCCTGGCTTAGTTGAGTTGAGATCTGGTTTAGAATGGGCAGTATAACAGCTGTTTTCCACAAGCTCTACCAGCCCTAGTTTAGTCCTTGTTTAGACTTTCTTAAACTCTGTGTACAGCCCTGTATTAAACTCTTTCATCCAACCTGATTTGTCTGTGTTTGTCTAGCTTGCTTACTTCCTTGCTTGCCTTGCTTTTCTCTCTCTTCATTATCAGCAGGCTGTTTGGGTTTTGATGCATACCTGGAGAGCCCCTTCATATCCTCAGGCCACTACTCCATGTCAGGCCACGAAGAAAGATACGCTCACGACACACAAGAACATCCCGGGCCCCGTCGGAGCCATTTACCTTTCTCCAAGTAGGTTCAAGATATTAATTAAGATAAACGCAGCTCGATTCACGCGTTCTGCCATCTGCCTATTTATCAGAATTATGTTAATCATTTCTGTAGGGCACCAGAATTATTACCCATTTTGTTCGTAATTTGTATTAACTAAATGATTGTGCATTTGCAACCATATGGGGTATTTCTTCTTAGTTGTAAAATACATTTGTGACACTGAATAGAGCTCTCCCCACTATAGGACAAAACAACCCTATTTCTTATACTATGGTGTATTCCCACAGACAATGTAACAATTGCTATCATGGCCTCTGGGTTAGGGTTAGCCCATTGATGTATGCACCATTGAGGTCACAAAGGAACGGACCATAATTTTATATTTTGAAAAAGGGACTATAGGACCAAACCAGGCCTAAACCTATCGTAAACTGGGACAAACCCAGATCTAAAACAGGTCCAACCTAAATCTAAATCAGGAGTGCATGCAGGATTATAGTGAACAAGCTCTAAAAGTTATAACCACAAATACACCTGATCAAAACCAGGATAAACCAAGTCAAACCAGGACTAAACCATGACTAAAACTATCCTGCCAATAATGTTCAGAGACATTGAGAATAATTTGCACATTTGAAGCAGCAGTGGCTCAGTGGTAGAGCGCTCGTCCTATAGCCCAAGGGTTGGCCGTGAATACTGTCGTTGTGTCCTTGGGCAAGACGCTTAACCCACATTGCCTATTTATGAATGTGGTTGTGCGATTGGTGTTCGGTGGTGGTCAGAGAGGCCGCAGGAACAAAATGACAGCCACATCTCCGTCAGTGTGCCCCAAGGCAGCAGTGGCTACATCCCCCAAGTATATAACGGTGGAGTGAATCAATAAAGCAATTGTAAGGCGTCTATATAAATACAATGTGTTAATATGATTACTGTCAGGAGGAGGAGTTTGCGGACTTCAGTATTTCGAAAAATTCTGCTTCAAAAGACAATGTATCTATTGTAATCAGACACTGCCTCTTAGGATTCATTCACCAGCATCTTTTCATTTAAACAAAACAATAATCAGGGAGCTTGATCTGATCGCCTCCTGTAGGATTGGGAGGTGTGTCTGTGTGTGTGTGTGTGTGTGCGTGTGTGTATGTGTGTGTGTTATCCATGGCTAATAGATGAGCTAGTTAATTAAACTCTGAGGAGATAATTAAGACGAGCCGCCTGCTTGAATCACGGCGGTCGCTGTGGCTGTATGTGAGGCGGACAGGTGGCACAGGTCTTGGGCATGGTGACCAGACGACAGATCATGTACTGTATATGATGGTATGGCAGATATCATAGCATCCCTTGATAAAATAACTACTGTTGAGTGATATCAAAAAACTAAATACCTGGCAGCCAAATAAAAAGTGTCAAGAATTTGAGAATGCATACCTTACATTGTAGGATTTTATATCATGGTTTATTTCCCTAATTTGCTGCACACTATACATTTCAAATACAATGGTTTTATACTGCCCTGTGTATTCTGGATGGATAATTGTTTGACCGGAAAGTATCTATTTAATATGAATTTTTAGCAAACCTTAGCACATGCATTTAGGTTCCATGCAGTTTAGAAGTCACTAAAACACTGAATGTCTTTGAATATGGACTTCCCTGTCAGCAGGTGAACCCAACATTTTCTATTCATTGAATTTCTGTTACACCTTTCAGCTGTAAAATGCTGCTACATTTTTGTAGCATCATATTAATTGTTACATTGTACTAATGGTTTCAGTTGGGGTCACAATGCTGCTGGCCATGTGTGATCTCGAGCCAATAGTGAGCCAATGAAACCTATATACATCAAATGTAAGTTTAAGGACTAATTTCCAGGTTTTTAAAAGAATTTAACCTAATTGACCATTTATGTATAAATACTAGATTACACATCCGGTACCATTGAAAATATAGTTCATGTTAAGGTATATCTTGAGGTCTCTTGAAGTTTGGTTGCATCTGGCTCGTGGCACGTTCATGTCAGTGTGGCAGAGGAGGTGGCGGTGGTAGAGAAGTGCCAGGGCTGAAACAGGGCACGCCGTAAACTGCGGCACAAGCCAAGGACTAATGAGGGTGATGGTGAGGCCAGCCGATACCGTGTGATTAAATTTAGATCTGGAGGGAGATCTTGACCCATGGTGGCCCACGTCTAAGTGACATTTACCCAGGAGATACACACTGCAGCTGAGCCTGATTAACCTTTTATAGATCTGAGCACGGTCGTCCCTCTTAATTGGCAATTGGATTATTAAATAGAAAACCCAAAATTAAAACGATTTGATCTACGAGGGCAGGCCTGTGACAATATGGCCACTGGATCCATAAAAGGGGTTCAATTTGGAAAAGTTAAGTCTTGTCAGTCAGTTGCTGATCTGCTGGAGGAGGTAAGGCATTAGGCTAACTGTGATCTAAAACAAAGATCAGAGTTTAAGCCAGTTTTAAAGGGGCTCTATTCCACTAGCTTTTCTGAGCTTTCTATCACGTCAATATGTTGATTTCTTGTCAAAAATATGTAATTATTCACACATTATTGAGTAATCTTAGATGCTGACTTTCTTAGGAGCTGAAACTGCTTGGGTTCACTTATATGCAGCTAAAGAAAGCCCACATTGCTGTTAGTTTCCATTGTGGCAGTAGTGAAGCTTCAAATAAGGTTTAATAATTCCCCTTTAAATCAGTTCCTAAGCAATGAGATCGCTTCAGAAAAACAATTGTTTTTCAAATCACACAACTCCAATTATAGTGAATTAGACAAGGTGAAACTATATCTTTTAATCGGCTTTTGTAGTCAAACACTATGATTATAATTATATACAGAACTGTTTACTGATTTAAGTGATTCAAGTTACGAGTAAATTACAAAAGCACAGGTTGGCGTGACCCTGGTACACCCAACAGTTTTTAACCATCTGTTCAGCTCTAATTATTACTTACCGATAGAGTTTGTGCACAATGTGTTAAAGTGAAGACGGGGAATGTGACTAAGCCTAATACAATCCACTGACTGTCCCAGCAGGTTTAAGCATCTAGAGCTAGTCAATCCATGTTTTTATTTCATTTTTTGTTTGTTGCTGCGGACACTTTCAGGCACTTCTTATACAGTCCAGATGACCGACAAGCGCTCGGGAACATTGCTATGCCACCACATAACATCAACTGTCTTGTGGCGGGTTCAGTCAGGCAAAGGAGGCTCAGCATATTCCAAATGAGTAGACCTAATCCCTCTGAATATGAAGTTAAGCCATTTCATAATTAGCAGATTTTCTAATGTATGCCAGGCTTTAATGACCTTTGCAGATGAGAATGGTTGTTTGAATTTCCATCCTTCACATGGTTTTATCCCCTGCCATATCTTTCGCCTGATGATATGCAGGAAGCTTAATGAACAAGTGCCTCTGAATGGAAGTGTGATGGGGACTCTAGCCCGGGCTGCAGATTGCAAATGCATTTCCACACCTTGCGTATTATAATCATCATCGGCGGCCGTAAGTGGTGTCCCTCTGACCCGTTAACAATGCATTTCAAGCCTTTTGCTTCAATTAGGTACACTTTTCACTTGGGTTTCTCTCATCAGGCGGCGATTAGCATTTTATAGCATTGCAACATTCGCCGCACTTTCATTGGGCCCCGCAACCATTAACTACTGTAAATGACCGAATTATCACCCATTGGAAAGTAAAGATGATGGCTGATAGACTGTCTGAGTTTATATAGCAAGTAGGTGCAATGCAATGAATATTTATTAGTGATGAAGCAGATGGATTTTTTTCATATGTGTTTTTACTTTATGCATAAAACTAAATTACATAAACTTTTAAATATTTATTATTATAATACATAAATTGGGAGGGTATGCAACTGGAGTGCATTTAAGGTAAAACTAAGATCATTAGTTCACACTTTGTTTTACATCCCCTTAACTACATTGTATCTGCCTCATTAAGTACAATGTAATACACTGTGTAACAAACTGTAATACATGTAACTACACTGTATCTATCTCATTAAGTACAATGTAATGCACTGTGTAACAAACTGTAATAACATGTAACTACATTGTATCTATCTCATAAAGTACAATGTAATACACTGTGTAACAAACTGTAATAACATGTAACTACATTGTATCTACCTCATTAAGTACAATGTAATACAATGTGTAATAAACTGTAATAACATGTAACTACATTGTACCTAACCCTAACCTTAACCATTCTGTATGTACAATGTAGTTACAGTTTTTTACAGCATTATTACATTGAACTGGATTAGGTCATCTCCACTTCTGCAGCAGCTACAAACACAATTTGCCAGTCTAATCCTGTTGCAAATGAACTATGTCATGTGGGCAATGCCTTTACAAGCATGGGCCAACATGGGTTTCCTATGCTAATTGTTAACCTCGTCTGCACAATCAATAATGCAGATAGATTCTTTGTTCAAATAGATGTAATAAACTGTTTCACAATGACATTTTGTTAGCTTAAAATGGTCCCTTATAATGTAAACATGTGAGTTTTTGAACTATAACCTATGTTTTAGCAGGATCCTTGAGTGGTTGCACTAGGAGCACTTTGTATCTTATATAACACTAATGTATCATTTTATATAGGCTACTGAACACATTATCATTATCAACATTGCCTGTACTCTGTCACATTCCCCTGGTTTCATATTAAGCTCCCAGTAATGTCCAACAGGAAGCTGTTGCAGTTTCTCTTGGACATAAGTTTAGGATATTCCTGACTGGCTCACTCAGAGGAAAGCCGCACCAAAAATGACACGATTGATGTATTTAAGTTTCCTTCTCAGTCACGCTGTCTACACTCTAAGACTTCAACGTGGCAGGTTTTTTTGCATCTACAAGCCACCAACATTCAGCAATGGCTTTAACTCTATCATTCTCTAATCTCTCTGGGATTTCATGTGTGTTAACAGCCAGCGCAAACACTTCAACAGCAGTACATAAATGTCTCAATATATTAACTAGACAATAAACAACCTATTCAATTCGGAGGGATTTGCATGGGGAACGTGAGCATTAGCGACTAGAGACAAGCCCTGAGCCTTAGCTGCCGTGGGGAAGGGATGGCTTCAAACATGATCCTTTGTCAGACGGATATGGTAGAGACGTGCGCTCGCTTTTTGGCAGATCTGAGCTCACAATGCCGTTTTAGATTAGCGCTAGCCTGACCACAGTGAGACGCTGCAAGTGAGCTAATTGCTTAATTAGCTGACCCAATTCTATAAGCTTCTTTTAGCATATTAGCACTAGCGATGGAACAAATAGATGGTGTTTGTTTATGGAATTACAATAATAGGGATCAAATGGGACACATATACGGTCAATGGCACTGCTCTGATGACAATGCACTTTAAAAGGTACATGTTACTGAGCTCATTCAAGATACACATGCAGTTTCTTTGTATATTAATTGTTATACTTTTATTCCCATTAAAGAGTCCCTAATATACCAACTTGCCGTTTCTGAGGCTTCTACCATGCTATAATGTTGATCCTTGCCAAACACATACCCAGAGTTGTATTTGGTTTCAGTCAAGCATGATAGCATGCCGAGGAGCTGACTTTCTAAAGAACTTGAACTGATTGATTTTTACATTTCTACAGAAATAATATGCATAACCCTGTTGATACGTTCTATAATTAGCATTGACAGTAGTGAAATGGGAGTGGTCAGTGGTGATAAAGGGGGCCGTAAAGGGTCATGAGGCACAGTTTTTCAGCATAGAAAAAGCAACAGATCTCAAACAGATGACGTTTTCAATAAATATAGTATTTTTTTAAAATGATAAAATGCAGAATGCTCATCTTGATATAGACACAATTATTCCCAGAGCTTTAATGCATAATATGCCCCATTTAATGAAACAATTAAGCTGCTTTGGGGGAATAGTTTGACCGCCCTCTCAATATTTCTTGACTATCGAGCAACGAGGGACAAATGCGAACAGGGAGGAAAAATGTATTAGATTGAGTGAGTGATGATTGAAATGGATTAATTTACATTTCCTGCATGCATACTTTACATACATGATCTTTGCTCAGCACAGGGAGTTCTGGGCAAAAGAGCACTATTTGTATGAGATGAACTCATCTATATGCTAATTCATTGGCATGTAGACCTGCTTCATTTCTCCCATTCACCACTGTTTACCTATTAGTTCTTATAGATGCAAAGGGAATTGGAATATTAAAACCAAAAAGCTGAAGGAATACAGGGCATTAGTAGTACATAATATAGATTAGGGCCTTTGTTTAAGACTGAGCTGTGGCCCAATTTTCAAAACACTACAAATAAACTTGTTTTCACTTAAAGGGGCTGTGTGTAGAATTTCAGCAAAGCCATAATAGTCACAGGAGAGCTTCTAATGTTTGACACTGTGCCACTTCATATATTTCAATTTTGTCAGTAGCCTTGTTGCTGAAGACAAAGAAGGTACTATAGGGTCACACTTTATTTTGCATAGCCCATAACTACATTGTATCTACCTCATTAAGTACAATGTAATACACTGTAATAACATGGAACTACATTGTACATACAGAATGGTTAAGGTTAGGGTTAGGTACAATGTAGTTCCATGTTATTACAGTTTGTTGCACAGTGTATTACATTGTACTTAATGAGATAGATACAATGTAGTTAGGGGCTATATATATATAAAAAAAAAAGTTATACCAGTATATGTGTTTATATGGATAATACATACACTTAATTTATCATTAGGAAAAAATGTGTTAGCATCAGTCTCACATTGTAGATGGCGACACTCAATTTTGAAAAACGTGTATTGATACTGTATTAAATAAATATTTTTATTATAGTACCATTCAAGTCTATCAGAGGAAATGTTTATAGATCATTTATGGGCCACAAACGCTTTTAACTTGAATCATTTTAACGTCAATTGCCATGAAAATACTAGTGTCATTGACAGTTACACATTACATTACAACAAAACAGACCAAAAATATGAACATTCGTCATCCAAAAATGTCTCAATTTGACATGTCACAATGAAAACAGACCTCCAATTGGCTTAGCACATGACACACACACAACAATTAATGAATATTCAATATGCAGGATTTCAATGGCAATCCCTTACTCATACTGTCATGTAATGCTTACAGGTGAGCAAAAGCCAATTCTGAGTTAACACTGGCTTTTTACAGCAGTAGTGTTTTGTAATGTTATTCATTTGTACATGGCAACACACATTACTTACCCAATCTTGAACTAAGTGTATGTTTCTCTTCAAAGAACCTTCTAAAAAACGATTTAAGCTGAGTCAAATTAGCATTATCTGACAGCTAAAAAGATGAAAAACAACACATGTATTTGACTTTTTAGCCCAGGTTTAACGTTGTTTCTTGTGCCAACATTTTAACTGACGTTGGATCATTTCACAAGTGAGGGCTAAATGCTAATGTAATTTCACATGAGCCAATCCTCCTCATCCCTGATTCTGACCACTGTTGTGTTTAAGGGGATGATGACAGCCTTCTCTTTTTCTCTTATTGTCTATGTAATTCTTCCCAAAATTGCCACTTTCCAGCCGCTAAGAGCCAGGACGTTTCATCTTCCGAGAGCTTCCTCTGGTCTCTGCTACTCATCCCATTTCGACTTCCCCATCCAAAAGTGCCACCACTTCATTAACCTCGCCAGGCGTGAGATAAGGGAGAGTCAGCGCATCAAAGTGTCCGGTCTGCACAGAGAAAGAATACACACACGCACAGACACCAGACCAAAGAGTCTTTTGTGTTGTCTGACTGCCATTCACTTGTGTGTGTGTGTTTTTTTTTTTATACAGTCATTATCCATTATCTGTTAAATGGGGCGAAACACTGGCTTTTCATTGAGAAGCCTGCTGCAACTTACAGGCCACTTTATTAGGTAAGGCCTAGTTAAATGCTTGTGAGCTCAAATGCCTCAAACAAGCTCAATTAACCAATTTAATGTCTGTAGGCGAACCTCTCTGAAGGTACAAGCATGAAGCAGGTGACCAAACCAAGTCGTATAGTCAATAAAGCGGCCAGTGAGCGTACATTCCAGCACCACTATGAACCGAGCAGAATCAAACACATCAAAAACCATCTTCGGCAAATCCTCAACTTCGGTTCGGTATCAAATGTATTAACTCCGGAGTCACAATATTGTTTTACTCGTACCACATACAAAGCTCTCACATGCTGCATTTAATCCCTCTACCCACAGTTTCCTCCGAAAGTAGGATATAAATTATTTTCCTTTGGTGGAAACTGCAAATCCCTGTCTGGATTCTGTTAAAAGGCTTAAAATGTCACTAAATGCCAAAGCTGAGACTCCTGCTAACACGTAGGTCTCTAAGACAAGATGTTAAAGCAGGAAACTTAGCTGAAATTGATGAGGTTAATATTCTTATCACTAAACCTGAAAGCTCCAGTGCAAAGTGGATATTGAAAAATAGCCAGGTAACCCCTTCATATTATAGAGGCTATCACGTGGATTAGCAGCATAAACACCAATTAATTGTTTATTGTAAGTGGCTTTGAGGGAAACATGCTACAGTGCATAAATTAAAAGGATTTGGCGTTGAGAGAATTTGCTGTAAGTAAGAAGGAGCTGGTGAATACACAGTGGGGGATCTAGCCCTGTTTTAACGAGAGTGAAGGGGGCAGGGAGTGGTTTACAGGAGGACAAAGTAGACGATCTAAAACTGAATGAATGAATGAAAATGAATACTCTTTTTTCACAAATCATCTTAATATTACGAGATGTTCAATGATATCGTTTCTGAGTGCCAAGTAAAGGACCCCAGACCTCCTGCTTTTATATAAATGCATATTAAAGCTAATAACAATCATTGTGTTGATTATACTGTCTGTCATTAATATATTTACTTTAATGTACCTCTTTAGTTTATGTAGGTGTAGATATTAAATTATAATATATAATGTTTAATATCATTTCTGTTGAATTAAATGACATTAACCTTAACACAAACAGAAATAAAAGATTGGTGTGACTAATTCTGCATTAATGTTAAAAATGACAACATAACAACAATAATAAACTCATACCTCATTATACCTCTTCCAATATAGTAAACATTAATATACCTAATAAAATAATAACCATAACTGAGCTCAGTTAGTCTTCTTTTTGTGGTTTGCAATTATTGTCTTTATACAAGATTTTACCCCATTCCAGTATACTGTCTATGAGATAAGATTCTTTATTGTCATTGTTAAATTGAAATGTCTCAAGTAATCAGTGTCAGTCTTTATTTTAGTCGGTTCATATAGCCCATGGATAAAAGCTGTTAGTCCAGGCTCCTGTATCTTTTCCTTGAGTTCATGTCCCGAGTGAGTATTGTCTTTAATGATTTTTTTGGCCCTGTTGAGACAGCTGAGTGAGTATTGTCTTTAATGTTTTTTTTGGCCCTGTTGAGACATCTGAGTGAGTATTGTCTTTAATTATTTTTTGGCCCTGTTGAGACATCTGGAGTTCACAATTTGTTCCAGAGGTTCCAGTAGTTTGGGAGTGTTTTTAGATCCAAAAGCTAAATACGACTACATTTTAGATACATGTCGTATTATTTAATTTGAACTATTAGCCAAGGATGGCATCATGTCACCATACCTGTCTCCCGATATCTCCCCTCCTGTGTGAGCACTAACCCCCAAAATAAGTCCAAAAGCTGAATGCTGGTGGGGTAAATGCCTAATTTACCGTGAATACCAGTCTCTCTCTATTCCAACAAATTTCCGAAGCGTGTTATAGCAGCATGGAAAGGCCTGTCAGTGAAATTTCAAATGGGAGGACAAAGGGGGCCACAGAGCAAATAGGTTTTTAGACACCATCCGGGGAGCCGTGTGCCACTGTGAATCATGGGTAAAAATACAGTGCGTGAAGCCGACCCCCGGAGACAGCACAGAGGGGCCTAGAGTGAGACATTCTACTATCTATTAAGACTAGTGCTATGTATATATTGTGTTTTGAAGGAATTCTACTGATCCACAAAACCAGCAGGAAAGGGATAAGACTTGAGTCTGCCTTTAAGTGTGTGTGCGGTAAGGAAGTACAAAATCTGAAGTTGGTGTGCAGCTAAGGAAGGGAGAAAAAAGTCTGGCAAAATCCTGCATGCCCGCTGATAACATGCTTGGATTAGGGATGTTTAAGGGAAGTGAAAATTATTCATTTGAGATGGATGAAAGCTGCACTTGTCAAGTCTACCAGTCATGCACTTTATACTGTATGTTTCATTCGCACTCGCTGGCATGCATAATTTCTCCTCAATGCAAATTTCTTACACAGTGGAAATTGTGAGTATATTTACTTAACACACCCCATGCTTCCGTTAAACACATTCTCTGACATAGAAAATGGATCATCTCTATTGAACAGGGGAACAAAACAATGCAATTTGGTTTTTGTAACGGCAAGTGTGAGAATCTCATTTTGTGTGGCGGAGATACAGTCACGAGACACAGTAAAAAAAATAAAAATAACATAATCGGTTTTAACAATAGCTATATAGAAAAAAAATAAAACATGACATTATGGCAGCTCTAAAAAATATGATGCCTAATATTTTAAACAGACTTTGTGTGATACAATGTCATCTACAGAGAATGCAGAATCCAGTGAGTGGTAGTTAGTTACAAGGTTACAGACAGAGTTTTGAGAAAATGGATCTACTTTATTGAACTGAAGAGAAAACAATGCAATTTCAGTTTTCTGTGAAGTGTAAGAATCTAATTTTGTGTAGCAAGTCACGCTAAAATAAAACAATGGCTTTTATAAGAACTCATGTTTGCTTCAAAAAGACTTTATTGGTATTTTTTCAGCCCAATGTGTTAATAAAATACAAACATGTCTTGTGTTTAGAGAGAATGGTTTGAAAGACACAATATCATGTGAGTGGCAGTCCAGTGGGCAAAAATCCTGCTGATGCCAGAGGTCATAGACTGGTTTTGAGATCATTGAAGAGTCTATTGAATTGGAAGCAAAACAATGAGCTTTTCTTTTTTTTTAGATCAAGAATGGAACAATATATTTTATGAGAAATCACAGTTGTATGAAAAACATCACCATGGCAGCCGTGGAAATAATTTGAGTCCAATTATCTCCACAGACCTTGTGTTGTGAGCGTAATTACTGGATTTAAGTCACTGAGTCTCACCTTGAGTGTGAAGCCTTGTAGCACAGTGTATATCAGTCTGTCTCTATACAAATATTATGATCTCTCTGATGAGAATTAAGTCTCCCGTCTGGATGGCCAATAAATTAGAGGCACGCTTCTCGTTTACTCATCAGAGCTAATGAGCCTGATAAAATTACCACCAGGATCATAATTACAGGCGAGTGGCAGCGGCTCTGGCAGAGACCAACTAGACGACACACACACAATTAGAATGTGACACTGTTTAGACGCACAAACGAGGGGTATCACAAAGTGTGTATTAATGGAAAAAAAACACTCAGACGTTACTATATATTTTAAACAGTTTGACAAAAGCCACATGTGCAAACCCTAAGCGTTGTCTGGGCAATATGACCAAAAATGATAGACTGTTTGTTTTTTTGCATTGAATTTGTAGTGAAACTGTGGTATATGTGGTAGTACAAATGTTAAAGAAGCATCATTATGCTCACTTGACTCCTCTGAGCTTTTCACCTCATTTCAAAAACATACAATTATATTTGATTTAATTTGAGTAATCCCGTATGCAGAGGCTCTGACCTCCTCAGGAGCTTAAAATGTTTGGTTTCACCTCTCTAATGAACAGATAAACAGGAGAAGAAACACCACCTTGCTATACTTTCCATTGTTTCATTGGCTATAGTAGTGGGCATGGCCACTAGGAGAAAAGAGAGCCTTAAAGGGACTTTTTAAAATTCATAGGGCACATTTTTGATGACAAAACATGAAATGCCAATCTAGAGGTACACAAAAATGAAAATGCCAATCTAGAGCTTTCAATAGGGGCAAAATATATGCCCCCTTTAAATCAATGTTTTGGGATTAGAACAATACAAGCACAATTCCCCCTCTTTTCTGCCATCAGGCTTTCACACAAAGATTAAGCACTTCATGGTAATGGCATATTTTAATGAACGGTGGCTTCGCGGACACAAGAGCTCACCTCGGAGGAATCCCATTTCGCCGCCACATCACATTCCCGGGATGAATTGTTTTACTTATGAATATTAATGTCCCTCTAATTTGGTGGCTGTTGTTAATGCTTGTCGCTAGGAAGGCTCCGGCAAATCAGGTCCCATTCCTGGTTAAAACCATGTATTATGCCCACCCTACCCCCCCTGACACTAAACCCCTTCGCCTTTGATTCTTAATTGCACAAGTGTGAGCATTTGCAAAGCTTTAATTAACTGTAGTATCACACACAGAGTCTATACTGTCATGAGCGTGGCATTTTGGTACCGCCTGTATCCAACCCAACTCAAGTAGAAATCTCTACTAGTCTTCTTCTAAGTTGATGATGAAGATTTGATGCGTCTTAAATGTTCTACAGCTTGATGATGTCAAAAGCCAATTGTGTAAAACTATCCAAAAAGAAGATCATCATATATTCAACCTGATCATATATGTGTTGTTTATCTCATAATAGAAATCTTATCGCCTCCTGGCCTAGGCCTGTTTGAATTTTGCGCATTTCTAATCCAAGATCACTATAGGTTGTATTGTAAAAACACTGTAAAAGTCTCAAGTTTTCAGTTGAGCTGTAGGCACCATCTTCTGCGAAACAATCTGCTCCTAAAGTGTTCAAATGCAAGATGCTTTGGGGTGTTTTGTGGTTAATAACTGTGATTACTGGGCCTATTGACATAAAATAAAAAATGCCATAAAGATCAAAGTCTCTTCTGTCAAGTGGATTAACTCTATGTCACTAGAGGCGAGCCAAATTAATGATATTGTTCAGTAAGGAATTGGCCAGTGGAGAAGACATTAATCCATTAGATTTATAAAGTGCAGTCATCAACCCAATCACAAAAAAATATATGTGTTCAATATTTAAGTGTCTCTTGCCTGCTTCCATCAAAAGTCAAAATTTCAAAAGATTAACAGAACTTATATAGGGATATGAAGCTGTACCGATGCTATTGAATCTGTCCCTAAAAACCCCAATATCAATGTGGTTATGATCACATGCAGCATTAAGCCAAGAGCATTGTCGGTTACTTACTGGCATCTCAATATTTGTAGACTATGAATCAACAGCCACTTCTAAGGCTTGTGGGATGAGGGAAAGTTTGCTGCATGCTTTTAAAAAAGGAAAGATGTGTACCAAAAGAAGCTGCTATTAAAGGAAGTAATTCAACCTCTTTACCACAGTTAATCTTCAAAGGATTTAATGGACAACAACTTAAGAATACCATAAATATATCATTCAAAAAAGCACTTTCAAATGCAATATTATACAGCGTTTGCATAGGGCCGTGTTGTGTGAGCATTTTAATAGCACAGGTATAAGAGAGACATTCAGATGCAGATATTAGCCAAAGAGTAATGTTTAATTAAACCTGGTTTGAAGATAAAGAGCTCAATACAACCTATAGTTTATAAGCCTTTGCCGGGCCATAAGCTAGTGCAGCCCGACCTAATCCTCTTTCGCATAGCGTTATTGCATCAGCGCAGGCCAACATTTCTGTAGCATTTATAAAATTAGCAAAGAAATTAACTGTCTGTGCTGTGGCAAATTGGATTTTCAAGTTTGGGTTGGTGTCGTGTGATAGAGCATACCCAGGCTGCCACCTAGAGGAGGAGACTTCTTGTGTGGCTCTGGACTGTGCACTCCATGGACCAGTAATTATCAGGGTTTTCTGTCACTAATATACTTAATAGAAAGTATGAAAGCCTTTTTTTTTTTTACAATTATAGGTCTTAATTAATTGAAATATATATTGATATTGATAGCTTTGTGTTATTATATTATATCTGTATAGCATTAACTCAATACACATACAAAATCTGTTTTTGATGCCAAGCTTCAGTTTTTGTCTAACATACACATTAGGCAGGCTGTATATTTCATTTGTTTCTAATTACCTTCCTATACGAAACACATTTTGTGAGTATTTTTGCTGCCTAGTTTGCTGTGTAGTAGTACCATTCACATACATCACAGTTTGTCAACAAACACAAACTGACCCAACCATAATAGACATGCAATTAACCTTGAAACGTGAAATGACTTTGAAATTAAAAAAAAGACAAACATATTTAATTCAGACATTTCAACTATATACCTTCAAACAAGTAAAATTGGTACATTTTCTGATGCTCGTCAATGAAAAATAGATTAGAAACTGCTCTTCAACAACAGATAAAATGAAATCACTCGACTCGCCTTTTACTTCTGCGCCTGAACAGCTTGGAGATGGAAGACTTTCTCTTATTTTTGGCTTTCTTTAGTCCTAGTGAGCAGAGGTATTAGATCACAAAAGAGCATCATATAAAAGCAATTGAGTTTATACAGCACTTACCGAGGTTTTTCATCATTTCATTTAACTGCTGGTCCTCTTCAAATTCCCTGATTACCAAAACACACAAATTGGTTGAAGGTTTCGGTACAGTTTTGTTTGATTTAATTTTGATCTTTTTTACAGAGCATTAACTCTTACCTGAGTCTGTCTTCATCCAAACCGTCAACAATCGCATTTCTACCATCCACAATCTCCACCAGTTTTTGCATTAACTGTTGCTCCCGCTGCTGTTCCTCATTGGATTTCAAATGATCTGTCAAAAGAGGGTAGTATTCTGTAGTATTTCTATGCTGTATATATGAAT
Source organism: Philypnodon macrostomus (assembly GCA_036025475.1). NCBI lineage: Eukaryota > Metazoa > Chordata > Actinopteri > Gobiiformes > Eleotridae > Philypnodon > Philypnodon macrostomus. The sequence continues at coordinate 32,118 of JAVQKC010204935.1, read as the reverse complement.
TTTTTATAATTGCAATGTATAGGCATATAGGTAAATGCAAATTCATGTCTAAAGAAAGTATATTCATTCACAGTAATGTTATGGCCTTGGTTCAGTCTTGGTTTAGATCAGGTTTAGTCCTGGTCCAAACTCTGAACTTGAACAAGAGATAAGATAAGATCTAGATATCATCATAATCATCATCATCATCACATCATCATGCACAGCTTTATTTTGTAAGTATAACACGAATAAAAATGGTCTTACCTGGTTTTTCCAGTAAGCTCCGCAGTTCACCCTCTACACCTGGCTGCTGCTCCTCCAGCTCCAGTGTGCGCGCTCTGATGCAAGTGTTCATTAAAATCACACACAATATGACAGGCTACATTAGTATGCATCACACCTCTCCCAAAAATGACAGAAACTACATAACAAAAATATGTAAAACTGTACAACCACAAGTGGGTTTTACGGATACATTAGTATTACTTACATATAGACCAGCTCAGACTCCTTCCTGATGTACATTTGTTTCTCTCGGATGAGGGTGAACCAGTCGACCATCAGAGGGTCCATCAGGATGTCTCCCTTTTCCTCTAAAACAACAAGATCATTAATAACTATACTGTCTCCTTGTCTTACACATAAAAACATTACTTTTAATCAGCATTTCAAATAACAAGATCTGCTCTAAAATCCTGAGTAAAGTCCTGGGTATGTAGAACATTTTATATCTTTGCCACTTTCAATTTGTGACCTATCAATCCCAAATCATTAATCACTGCATGTTTTAGAGCTATGTGAAAATGGAAACAGCAAACCCCAGGCTGGCATGACCAATATAAAACACTAGGGCAGGTTTTACTAAACCCCAGCAGTGAAGCAGATGATCTCCTGTGAGGTGAGAACTCATGTCCTGTATCTATGCATGTTTTGATATTACACACAATGGAGGATCAGAATACACCAGTAGGACTGTGGAGATGCATGACTGATTGAGTTAAAAACTGGTTGAAAAGAGTAAAAACATTTGAAATCAGAGAATCAAAGATCAGCTTAAAGGCCACCATTGGGTAGAATTGTATTAGGAAAATACTGAAATTGGTTCCTAAACTATCACTGTCAAGGGACAACTTCTACCTGTGTGGGCCTCTCCTCATCCAGCAGAAGAATGAGTATTCAGACAAATCTTGAATTCAGCATTTTTGGGCAAATTGAAAAAAAACCTCAGAGTTTCAGGGGAGCCGATTGTGTTTTTCGATCTTCTAGATTTGATTTTCACACTTTACCTTCCTCACAGCAGCGCAGCTTCTTCTCCAGCTCCACCCCGTCCTTCTCTAACCGAGCCAGGCTAGTCTCAATATCCCTCAGCTCTTTCTCAATCTGCTGCAGTGGCATGAGACAAGACTTCACCTGAAATAAAACAAAAACACCAAACCAGTCAGAAATGTAGAAATATGTAGGTCTAAAAAGAGTTCATTAGGTTAACTGAAAATCTGACCTGAGAGAAACTGTAACCTAGTAAAGTTTGCATGCATCTTAGACCTGGTTTAGATCTAGTTTAGTCCTGGATTAGACCTGGTTTAGTCCTGATTTAGTCCTGATTTAGACCTGGTTTAGTCCTGGTTTATTTGTTACTTTAAGCGTGATTTTGTCTGTGTTAAGGCCTGGTTTAGATTTGGTTTAGTCTTGGTTCAGACTTAGTTTAGTCCTCATTTACACTTGGTTTAGTCCTGACCTAAGTCTGGTTTAGGTTTTATGTCCAAGAGAGAATAAACCAAGGCTAAATTGGGATAACAACAGGGCTAAACCAGCACTCTCTCAATCTGCTGTCTTGAGATGTGAGCTCACCTGGTGCAAAACACCAAAAGACAGGGCCTTGCAAGGAATCAAGTCCTGGTTTAGACCTGGATTAGACCTACACCCAGATCTATACCCATTTAGGTTTAGATTTGGTTTAACAGGTTTAGAAATGATTCAGACCTTATTTAGTCCTAATCTACTCCCAATATAGTGCAGGTTTAGATAAGATTTTGTCCTTGTTTAGATCTTCTTAGTGGTCCTTAGATATTTTTGTACATAGACCATACCATAACATGTGACCTCTGTGGTAGCCCAAAAACTGAGCATTTGACATTGGAACACTAAAAGTAAAGAAGGTCGGCCATGTTTTTACTGCAAATGTAATAGAAGCATATTTGTGGAGCTGTTAATTAATCTCTTAAGAGTCTTAATGGAGGGAACTTACAGAGGGTGACCTCATTTTGGTCTCGGAGGCGGCAGTGGGTGACAAATACTTTCCCTTTTTAGCACCTAAGAGGTAGATAAAATAGGATTAGATAGACCTTTCATGCCAGCTTTTCAAAAAAATCATTGTCAAATATGACTTCCACCTGATTTATATTTCTGCTGAAAATGAAAAGTGCTCAGACTACATCAACAAACTGTCTGTGAGGGGCTTTGATGATGACATTTAAATGAAAATAAAACCAAACCTGAAGGATCCCCATGATTGGTTAGCGCTACAGAGCTAATAGATTCTACAGCTGGTCGACTGGGCGGGGATTTCACAGGCGAGCGGTTCCCCGGTTTTCCACCTAAAATAGGAACGGCAATGATTTCAGACACAATATATAAGTAAAGCTAAAAAAAATCCATAAAATGTCACCTGGATATATATTGTACAGTATGTTTAGTTTGCAATTTATACACATTTTTAGTCCATCTACAATCTGGATTTGTTTTTAGTTTAACAGCCTTGAAATACATTAGTTATAGCTGTAATTAGCACCATACACATTGTACAACATACTGTACTTTGTATTAGGTTTAGTCTGAAAGGCTTTCTATTGGTTAATGAGAGAGGTCTAAGGAAGCACACCTTACCATACAAAGATATTAATTTTATCACAATCTACAATATGGATGAGACTTTTATAGCTTTTTTTTTTAACATGTCAAATTGTTAACTGTGCGATGCTGTTTTTATTCAACCAGGAAAGTCCCATTGAGAACAATCATTAACAATCAATCAAAAAAGACTAAAAACAGTGACAAATCATAGAATCAACTTTTTAAAATTGATTCTGAGTTCTCACATTTTTTGGACTGATATAATGTGTCTATGTATATTTTGATGCCCGTTTTGACTGTTTACTGTGTGTGCAAGTTGTAGATCTTCTCTGGGGGATTACCTGGGTTTGTGAATCCGGGCTGAGGTCTGTGTGTAGCGACAGGTGCTGGTATAAACAGGGGGATGGTCACTGGAAGAATGACAGGTGCAGAAGGGGCAGAGGGTGATGGAGGCTTTGGTTTGTTGACTGAGACACTGAAAGGAGCAGTGGATGGGAGACCAGCACTAAGGTCATCTGGAAAACCTGTAGCACCACTGAAAAAGACAAGGATACTTACACTTATATACAGAGTATCACAATACAATACAAGATTAAATCAGGTCTAAACCGGGACAACCAGGTCAAGGCCAGAAACAGGTATTTTGAGGGTATTTTATGTGTCAAATGTATACCAATTATTGTGATTACTTTCTTGGAGTACAGTACAAATGTGATATATTGTGCAGCCCTAGTCCTTACTTTAGCCCTGGCCTCAGACTGACAGGTTTGCTCTGTACTTCCGACTTGTCGACTGCACCTACAAAATAAAAATGTTCTTATTTTATTAAAAACCTGTTAAATAAAGCCATCATTTTGTGCCAGTCCTGTTCAGTTTGTGCCTTTAAGCTGCTGAAGCCCGAGCCCAATAATAAACATCATATTCCCTTGACTGTGTATGTCACAATTACCTGCTGTTTGTTCTGTGTTCATTATCCAGTCTGTCACCACAACCCACTAAAGTACCTCATTCTCACCTGCACACCTGGACTCATATCACCTCAATGGAAATACGCAACAGACATGCATAAAAATGTGTGTCAATTCTATTTATGTTTAAGTGATATAACTATTACATTATCTTACTATTCTACAGAGAGTTACATGTAAACAGTCCTTGATTAGACATGGGACATATGATATTGTGATGATATGACACCCTTAAAGGTGTAGTCTGTAAGGCTAAAAAAACTAAAAATCATCTAACCGTGCTGTATGATGAAAATTAATATCATCATTAAACGTATGGCTACACCTTTAAGGAAATATCAAATCAAGATATTAAGATTTTGTATTTAATATTTATTTTAGATTTTTAAGTAATTTGACTCTTGGCAGTCAATGATAGCCTGGCAAGCACAGATGCGAGTTCTCTGTAGGCTATATTCTATAGAGTGACGCAGTCTGGTGACCCTCTCCTTCTCAGAGACTTCCCCCCGGTACAAAATTCTCCGGGCAGCGTGATTGGTTGATCTGCAGTGACGCTTGCTTCGTGCGTTGCCTCACCGTCTTTTCCAAAACATTCAAGATGGCGCTCGGGAGTATCAAGAGTTTCATTCCGCCGTACGTTTTTACAGCAAAAACGACACAGGTAACTTATTTCTCTTTATTGCACGCCATGTTGATTTACTGCTATGTTTACTGGTATCTCCATGTGTTTACATCCACACAGTCTGGTGTCTGCCACTGCCACTTTTCTGAATGATTTACTCCGCGCTGTTCACCCGCCCGAGAAATCAGTTGATGAGTGAGTGAGTCACTAGGCTCAAAGCTTTTACAGCGGAGAGTCTGGCTTGCCAGGCTAGTCCACTGAGGCACTTTTCACTGGTTGCATTGTTGCTACTTTGTTATATCTTATCCTCAGCAACAAGTGGTTGAAGACTTGACAGTAAGGACTTTTATTTTCACAAAAGAAAATCTAAACTCTAAAATGATGTTAGATAAACCTACTAAACTAAACTAGATTAGAAAAGTAGCTAACTAGCCAAACATGTGACAGCACGACCTGCTTATGATCAGAGCAAACACCAAAACACGTTGTGATATGGGCTACAGCAGTAGAAGACCACACCAGGCCCAATTTATAAGTAATTGTATTGTTTTTATGGTGTTTTATTGTGTATCCTTAATGTTGGTTAATGTCCCATATCTTTCTCCAATAAACAAGGCAGGCAATGTATTTCCTATATGCACAGCTTCAAGTTCAAGAGTGCTAGTAATATTTTTATTACATTTCTATCATCAAATGTCTTAGCAGTCTGAACATTTCTGACTTCCAGTGTTTTTTTTTTGTTTTTTTTGACACATTACGTTCTATGGAAGTTGCCTGTTAATATCAAATCAAGCAGACCTTCAGCAGACAGTTCTTGCTAATTGAAGAAATAGTATTTAAACTGCACAAAAAAAAAAAATCCTCATTAAACTGTATCCAATAATACCAGTGACACAAAATTACAGATTCATTTTGAACCTATTCTGGAGAAATGACAGAATGACAGCTCCCTAACTAACCAATGTTTATTAACACTGAGGCATAGAACTGGAAATGTCATGCTAAATTCACCAACTGTGAAAATGGGCCACAACTAACAAAAGGCTTTTGTTGTCTAGGATTGAGACAGACAAAAGACGGGCTGCTGGATGCTGGCGTAATGTCAAATCAAAAAACTCAGAGTGATTTCAGTTTGGCCAAACATTCACAGAGTTAAGGTCAGGTTTAGGATAATCCCACTATACAGAAGCTACACAATTGAGAAATCTGGTGTGGAAAATGAATGTATAGTCAAACTCACAAAGCCATGAAGTAAACCGACACTAAAGGTTTAGTCTACGCCAGAAATAAACAGTCTGAACCACTTCTAAACCTGGACCCAAGACCAAAAGACCAGGTTTAAATCAGGTCTCAGATCAGAGTTGTTGGGGTAAAACTCTTCCCCAGTTGCCCTAACTCCCAGGTTGTACTTGCCTTTGGCCTCGATGTTTGCGTTTGTTGGCCTTGTGTTGTTTTTGTCGAAGGCCTCACGACATGTTGTTGGTTCCTTATTGTTAGTCTGGCTGGTGCAGAGCGGTGGACTCCAGTTTCCTGCTGGGCCTTGGCGGCAGTAGTCCCATCTGAAACTGTGGTCTTCACTGGGGCTTGGCTCATATTCAAACCTGTAAAATATCATACTTTTATAATTGTATTGTATGATGAAACTTAAAACGAGCATGAATTCCTGTAGCTAAAAACAATATTCAATATACATGAACTCAATAACTGGCAACTTTATTAGGCAGATGCTTGTGATAGCTAATCAGTCAATCACATGGCACAAAACCAATGGATTAAGTCATATGTTGACTTTGAACATGGTGCAGTTGTTGAAGTCCTTATATAATATATGTGATTGATTACAGAGGTTTGAAAATTGTACAGTGAGTAGCAGTTCTGTGGGCGAAAATGGCTTGTTGATGCCAAAGGTCAGAGAATGGTTTGAGATAACAAAATGAAGTGTCCAGTTCTGACATATCCTACCTTCTGTCTGCTGATCTGATGGTGAACGGCCTCTTGTTGTTATTGTTGCAGTTCTGCTCCGCTAGCCTTCTTCCAGTCACAGCTATTGCTTTGCTCTTGTCATCACCGGGACTTGGTGAGACTTTTACTCTTTCTGAAAAACTTCCTGTGGATTTACCGGCAGCCGAGACCTCTGCATTTGTAGGTGGACTTTGGAAAAACCTTTGTCGTGCTGCCTGGGTCTTCTGTGCTGAGGTCGTCCAGGACGGTGAGGGGGGAGTTCCGGGTTTCGGGACAGTGTTGTTGACTGATTTAGACAGCACAGATGAGGGGCGTGGAGGTGTAGGTGGTTTTTGGATAGCACCGTTGAGTCGCCCGGATAAAGTGACAGGAACGTTTTTGTGTGTGGACTTAGATGTGGCTGGGGTGCAACTGTTCTGATGGTGGGAGTTGCAAATAAATGAGTCTTGGTCCTTGCCAGGTTTGTAGCCCCCTGCATGGAGTACACTTGAACATTCACTACACCTAAAGAAGATGTTAAGAAAAAACTGTCATTAGAATTGATTTATTCTTGGATACATCATCTTTATATTAGCCTTGACTTGACTTTTTGAAGTGGAATAACTCAAAACTAGTCAGAACGCAGATAGAACCTCTGAATCAGGGGACGATACATTGATCCGGCATAACATTATGACCACCTGTCTAATACTGGCTTTGTAAAGTGCTGCATAAACTGTGGAAATGATGTAGAAATTCAATATTTTGGGAATTGATAATTGCATTAAATAAATGTTAATATTTTTTTTTAAACAGAGAACATGGTTTTGCAGAAATATATTAAATCATTCAAATTATTCCCTAACAATATTGCAAAAAACTGAGTATTTTGACACAATATAACATGAAGAGGTAGATAGTTACTTGAAACAGCTTCTGTGGTAAAGTTTGCCTTCCACAAAGTGCCTCTGAACCAGATGGACATGGTTTTGGCAGGCCACACATTTGCTGTTTAGAGTCCCGGTTTTGTTGGCATTTTCTGTCAGCACCACTTTCTGCAAAAGAAAACCACAATAACATTAATAACTCATATAACGCTACACACTGCCTTTGTACCAAACACAGACTTACCTGAGGTGCATCACTGGGCGACTTCAGTGAACTTTGACTTAAATGTTCAGGAGGTAATCGATTCTCAATGGCATTTTTTGACACAAGGGTTTTGGCAACGACTGGCAGATTCTTTTTGGATGGCTCTTCCTTGGAGCCCTCTGCTGGTCTTTTGACACCTCCCACTACAAAAAACAAAGACAAAACAGAAATGAAATAAAATCAAATCCGCACACAAATATGATATAATATGTATACTAACTCGGAGGCCTCCCTCTGAAGTAGTTGTAATACTGGGAGACATAGGTCAAGATGCTGAGCCTGTCTGGGATCCTCAAAGCCACCATGTCCTCTGCATCTAACAACGCAGGGATCCCCAACATCTCCTCTGCTATTTGGAAAGCCTTTGAAAACAAAATAGATTTGTAGATATATTTTAGAACACATTATACATTTTGAATATGATTATTAAACACTTCTAGATAAGCATTTCACTTTTAATAGTTTCTCTTTAAGGCCCTCTACAGCCAAAACAAACAATGGACGGTAGTGGCAAGGTGGGGTTTCTTGACCTGGCCACATAAAAACGATAAATCCAGTGTGTTCAGCTCCTGAGAAGGTCAGAGCCTCAGCATATACTATTACTCAAACCTGTGTCAGTAAATAAATAACAGTACAATGTGGTCAAGTCTAAATAATAAGGCCCCTTTAATTAGTGTAAGAATAAGGAACTACTTTTAGCAAAGCGTCTACACAATCGTCAGAGGGACATTAAATTACACACGTGTAAAAAGGCCACACAATACAAAGTGTTTTAAATAGAGAGCCTGTCTTTGTGTGTGATCCCGGAGAGGTCTGAAAGGCCAGTGTAATGAATGGCATACACTTCCTGTTGGCCACTGAGTGTAAGAAAAGAGCAGCGGGATCAGGATACCAGGGCATTGTTTAGAACAGGCCTAGACACACTTATTACATTTACAGCAAGGTCTCACTGTCGGTCTGATAAGAGGACAAACACAGTTATTTAGTGCGGTGGTTTTAAAAGTAAATCACATTCTGCTTATACAACTGTTTACATACAGTTGCATGTAACTGATTGAATGTTTTACCTGCACCTTCACAACCACTGTTTAACACTTTACATTTTACTTTCATATATATTATATTCTCATTTGCATGCTGATCTTTATTTTCTACTGTTTTATTGTTGGCATCCAGTCCGGGCAGCAAAGTAAGAATTTCATTGTGCAGGGAAACGTGCTTCCTACTGTGCATATGACAATAAACACTATGAATCTTTGAATCTAAAAGACCATTTCTAATTTTGGATACAATGATGTAAACCAGAAATCGGACACTATTCATAAAATATAGAGGAGTGTGTGCTACTAAAGTCTCACGTTTCTTCACTGGGAGCATCTTCAGTATTTGACCAAACCTGAACCTCCCGACTCCCCGACCACAATCCAGGTCTAAAGTTCGTTTTGTACTTAGTTTACAATCAAGTGCCTTCCAGTGAGTCTGGATGACAACTGGCCTCATTCAAAATACATGGCCCAGTGGGACTCTGCTGCTGAAACATTTTGGATTGTTTAAACAGACAATATTAGGCCTTTATTTAACCTTTTGAAATTCATTTTGAACATTTCTAGATTAAGAGTTACAACCTAATAACTTCAGAATATCTGGTATATATTGATTATGTTTTCCTTTTAACTCAGATTAGGCGCATCTCTCTTTAAGGCCCTCTTTCCCCCTCCAGGCCACATCCATTTCACTCTGTCAGCAATGGAAACGTAGAAATCATGCATCATTGAAACAAGAAACATCTCTGGGTTTGTTTTGAAACAACAACATTAACGTTGACATTACAACACGCAGGAAGTTTGGAAAGTCATAAAGCACCATGGGGGGCCATGAAGACACTCAGGAAGCTGGGAAAATTGTCCAAATGTTGCAACTGCGCCGGGCAGGTCAAGCAAGGGTTAACACAATAGATGAGGTCACACACTGTACTGTACTCAGAGACAGGAAATCCTACGTTTTTGAGTTGAGAGATAGTTTGTCTTAATGTGGCACACAGCTAAATATTTCATCAATCCTCTGTACAAATGAAACAGAGCTGTACTTCTGGGGTTATAGCGATGGTGTATGCATCACATTTAGGAGCTTAAAAATAAATAGTTTGACATGTTTGACGTCTTACCAGTCTGTTGTTCTCAAACACATCCTCCTTCTTCAGTGACTCATAGTCTCTGAGGAAACAACAGAAACGATCATTATTCATTACAGACAAAGCCACCAGCTACCGAGTGGGCAAAACATGAAGTCAGAACTAAAGATTCAATCAGAAATTAAAGAAATATCTGTGTTTAACACTGCAGCCAGAGATGTTGCAGTAAAAATGGGTAGAATTTGATTCCGAGTGTGTATACATCCTCAAACACTGTCTCTTGCTATAGAATAATAACTCCCAAATTTGTGATATTGCCTTGGACATATAAATCATTTAATAGACCCTTTCAAAGTCTGTAAACTGAAAGTTCTAAATTCTGGAATGGAGGCAACTGGAGGCAAGGCCATAATACATGTGCAATGGAGAAATTAGCATTAACCACAAAATATTGCAAATTAAGATGGTTTTGACAATACCTACCACTCTCTACATGTAGGTGATGTCAGAGCCTGGGTAGGAAACATTAGTGAATGTACCTCACATTGTATGTTTATTTAATGCACACATTAGTAACAGTTAGACTTTTGGCTGGAGGTCAAATTCTTGATTTTTAGGTTTTACTGGACAAGTCTTTTTACAGAAGTGTTGAAGATCACAATAGTTATTTCATTGTATGTTCAGATTTGTTCTATCTCTCGCCACAAACACTACAGTTTTGTAAAGTGAAAATTAACTCACTTTTGTCTCCAGTCACCTCCATTCCGGAATTTAGAATTTGAAGGAACTATTGCAGCCCGTATAATACTCAAGTGAATATTTGGGGTCAATTTCAGTCTATTTTCTTTTAAATTGAATATGACTAGAATATAGAATATGACTTGACCACAACAATTGGCTGGATGGGCAACTATATCACTTCTTAGCATCAAGTTCAATCAATCAACCAATCACCACACGACTTTACCCAACTTTACGCACGGCTGTAATATACTGCCTGTATTTTACGCACTAGTTCCTACGGTAAGACTTACATCAAATCCGGCCGGTACTTGTGTATTAGTGCACAGAAAGCCATGCCGTTCCTAAAAGAAGTCGTCATGTTGGTGATAGCCACGTCTCTGTAGCCGTCACACTGCGTTTTGCACCACTGCTCCAGAGCCTTGATGGCGGACATTGTACAGTACTGTCCCGCTTCGACGCTGAGCAAACTTTTGGCGAAGTGGCGCTGAAAGTCCCGGAGAACAAAAGTGCAAGAAGTTCAGGAAAGAGCCACAAAACACAAAACCAGGCTTCGGTCCGGGGTATGACCGTGAACCGCTGCAGCCGCGTCCGGTTTCCTCGTGTCATCTGAATGAGTGAGTGTCCGCGGGCTACTGTGGAGGAGCGGTCGGTGTATATTTCTTCCTGTAGTTTCTCTGCGCTCATTTACACTAATTAACTCAAAGTAGGCATGGCACGATACTGTAAGTTATTGCACCTCACATATAGCACTCTATCAACAGCAGTTAAAACACAAGTGATATAGAATATATTATACAATAGGCTTTTTGAGTGAGTTTAGTGTGCGCATTACAAAATGCATATACTATGAAATCCACTATAACCTATACATTATTATCATCTTCTATAAATTCATACTTTTTGTGTAACTTTTTGTGACTGTGTGTAACGTTGAGCCTAATCAATACATATAGGCCTTTTATAAGACCTTTTAAAAAGCATATGGTGTTCAGACTCTAACAGATGCAGCTCCCATCACTGTTATGAAGCCTCAATTGTCACAGGGTTTCAATGGACCTTCTAAAACACACTTCATCATCATTAAACCTCTGAGGCGATATCATTAGAGGAAGACTACAGTTAAACTTGAGCTCATTCACTGAAATAGGACACACTTTGTTTATGAATTATCTCAGGACCAAACATACTGTTCCTACGAACTACAACTCTGATATAAAAAGGTATTTTAAACTGTCACTGTTAAAGGGCATGTACCGTACCCACTGTTAAGAGCTATAGGCTATTTATTTATTATTTATTTAATATTTATTGGCTGAGGACAAGTCAAGCCCAGAAGAGGGCAGCCTTCCGCTAATCTGACTGAGGGTCGCCTCTGCTCCGATCTCCCGCGTGAAGACGTTATTTAAAACAGTTCAAAATACATACATGATTAAAGTTGGTATGAGTACTGTCTGATTCGGGAGTATTTTATAATATTAAATAATCATATACAAACACAGTATGTCTAATCACAGTCAAATATGTTTGATTCATTATATATTTATTTGTATATTTTATCATTATGTTTCATCTTCACTGCACAATACTTTACAAAATTGGTTTATTATGAGCAAAATAACCAAAAATAGTAACACAATTATCCACAAGGAAAAAATATTCATTTGTAATCTAATCGTATGTTATTCTATTTTGCAGTTTCTGTGGGTTTCCTCTGAGGAGGACGTGTGGCGGCCACAGACATCCGGCTCATCAGTGGAGGTCAGGATGAGCTTGTCAAAGCAATCATTTATCTCATTTAACACTGGGATGGTATACACAATACATAGAGCTATAGAGTTACTCACATCTTCTGCTGTACAGGTCCATGGGAAGATAATCAGATTGTTATTCAGATGAAACTTTAACTTTAAAAGGTGCTTCACAAACACTATAATAAAACTGAAAACATAAAGTTGTTTTCAGTGGTTTAAAATTATTATTATTATTATTATTATAATGACAATTTACGTACACATTATTAAAATATGGGCCACAAACAATGCTCTATAATGCGCTTTTCAAAATCAAACTGTAAATTGTAAGAATGATCATATAGTCTGTTATGAAGAATAGTACAACTCCTAAACAGGAGTAAATCTGGCCAAAGTGGTCTGATGTTATCAGCTCCAAGAGGAAGTCAGTCACTGTGCCTGTGGTCTTGGTCCTGTGTAGTTTCCTGTATATCTCCTCCTGACGTGTTCACTGTGCCCTGAATCTCTGCTTCGTGCTCTCTGGCTTTAGCTCTCAGGGAGGCGATACTGCAGCAGCGGAGCTCCTCTGAACTAGACCCCTTTGGACACTCCCACCTCCGCGGGTGTCCCGGGACAGTCTGCACACAAAGGCTCAGGGCAGATTTAGTCCAGTGTCCGTCCTGTCGTCTGTCCCACGCATCACTGTCACACTCCTCTGTTTGTTCTGTTACACTCTTGACTTTCTCTAATGTTGCATCACTGTCTCTCTTTGTATAAGGCCCAGAGAGCTGCCCCTGGAGCTTCATCTGACGCCTCATTTTGGCACGACGGTTTTGAAACCAAACCTGAAAATCAGCATCATTCATTAAATTCAAAATACATATTAAGATATAAAACAATGTACTTTAAAAGTATTGGTTAAAAAATGCTAACAGTCACACAGTAAATATCAGATCACTTTTTTAAATAGAGAAATACAATGTATAAATGGTAGACTGCTGTATTATTGTGCATTTCTCTGTACTTGGGACATTTCAAGTCTGCTATAACACTAACCCTATAATGAAGCTTGGCTGCATAATTGGATTTGGTAATGAACTAATTAATTCAAATTAAACCAGTATGAACCAGGCGATTCCCCCTGTAGCCTATATTACCTGTACTCTAGCCTCGATCAGGTCCAGTCTCAGGGCCAGAGCCTCCCTCATGAAGACGTCTGGGTAGTGGGTAGTCTCAAAGGCCTTCTCCAGCTCCTCCAGTTGCCAGCTGCTGTAGTTGGCCCGGGCACGACGCTGCTTCACTGGCCGTGGTTCATCTGGAAAGTGCCGCACACAAGCACCAATTACACCCATCGCCCACGGGTGACAAGCAACTAATGTCTGTGGATCGGGTAATTAGCACGGCCATCATTAGGCACACGTGATAATTGATTGTTTGTTACGAGCTGTTAGCCTGTCTTTTGTAAACATTTACTCTACAGTCAGATGGTGATGTCTATGGGTATCAGTCACCGTCAGTTATACAGGATTTCCCTATATATTATAATTTTATAGTTTTTGTTTAATTATCAAGATACTAAAAGAAATACATAAAAATCGGATCACTTACTCAGTACAAAAGTAGTTATTTTTCCCCCAGATGTATTTTTAAGTTTTTTTTACTTTATCTGGGTGTGCAATACTCTTGCCTCTATCCACCTCAGTACATTAACTAGGTAATGGTTTACATTGTGTGTGTGTGTACATTTTGACTACTGTACCAACCTCTGCCCATATACCCTTATGAGACTCTTGACCACCAGTGTCCAAACTCACCTATGTTCTCAGTGAGTTGGCCCAAGCTGACTGCCTGTGTGGCCAGAAGCAGACTCTCCTTGCACGGCTCTGGCTGAAGATAGCTCCTCAAAGATTCGTAGCTGATAAAAGGTCCGGGGATCAGGAGTTGAGGTTGACCGCCCAGTCTGGTCGGAAATGCAGGAAAAAAATGTGCCGCTGGAGAATGAAAAACTGCAGGTAGAAGAGTAGACATCAGTTGTCCCGGGCTGAACATGTCTAGAAGTCCCGCGTTAAGCATTTAGTGCAATGTAAAAGCTCTTGATGGTGGCTAATAGAAAATCATGTCCAGCTCCTACCCCACTGTTACAGAAACTGGGGTAGTTAAGGCAATGGGTGGGGATTAAAGGTGTATTCACAGGTGGAGGGGAGTGTTTCTCCGCCCTCTGTGGAGTCATGACCAAACATCAGGGCCTGGGTTTTAGGAGAAATATAAAATGTTAAGCAGTGCATCCATTTTAGCTAAATAGATCTTAATCAGTGCCTTATAGAGTTAGAATGTTTAGCAGCACAATGTATCTGATTTTAATTTGGATACATTTAAGGACCTTTCATTGAGGAAAAGCAGGCTTAAATGTGAAAAAGACATTTATATAGAGTGAATCATTTTTAACTAAACAAAAGACAGAGTAACCTATTCATGTGTATCATGTACAGAGGTGGGTAGAGTGGCCAATAATTTTACTCAAGTAAAAGTACCATTACTTGAAAAATAATGTTAGTCAAGTAAAAGTAAAAGTTACTCTTACTCGAGTAATTATGTGAATTAATCATCCACATAATTACTGGAGTAAGAGTAGAAAAGTACTGGGAAAAAAACTACTCAAGTCCTGAGTAACTGTTTGAGCGTAATGTCAGATATTTAATTTTGTGGTAATCAGGCAAAAAAATAATAAACAGATTCTGATATTTTCAAAAGATAAACTAAAAACGTAAATAATATTTTAAAAAATTAAGGCACAAGAAACAAAATTTCCACATTATCAAATTTTTCACATAAAGCTGTTCTTACATGACACACAGAGGTGGGTAAACATACTCTTACTCTTTCTAGAGAAGATTTGACTCAAGTAAGAGTGCAGTTACTTCAAAATAATATTACTCAAGTAAAAGTCAAAAGTTGTGTGCAGTAAAGCTACTCTATGGAGTACAATGTATTTAAAAAGTTATTCGAGTAAATGTAACTAGTCTTTATTTTGACTTTATCTAGCTTAGTGCGGTCTTTTATGTTTACAACTGTCAATACAGGACTAGTTTTTGGTGTTTGAACATATTTTGGCCTCTCAACTAAAGAGATGGATGTGAAACCAGTGAGCTATATACAGCCCGTATCAGAATGCATTGTTTTAGAACAATCCTAACTAAAATGTACTTTTTTGTTGTTTTTGTTTTCCACACTAACTCCATAACACAGTGTGAAAACGATCCTGTTCACCACAAACGTAAGCCCTTCTCTCAACGAGGACCAAGCACAAAGTACACAAGCAAATCTCTTAACTCCACTGTGAACGTAGTTAATGGATTGTGAAAGACTAATTGATTACACACACAACGGCTCCAGAAATACCTCTGCACTTACAAATGATAGCCATGCATCTGAACCTTGAGTCATTTAACATATACTGTGATAGGCTAGGGCAGGGATGTCCAAACTATGGCCCGGGGGCCAAATGCGGCCTGCGGAGCAATTCTCTGTGGCCCTCAGACTTACCTCTCGGTTGACCCAAATTGTGCACGTGACTGTACATAATCAAACTGCAAGAAAGCATTCATTGTATCTTTAAAATTTTCGGTGTGGTTATAATTTAGAGGGACTTGCTGAAACAGATGCAACCGAAGAGGACTTTTGGTGAAACGACATCGGTCACCCCAGAGAGTGGCCCTCCTCTGTATTCATTTTTGACAATGTGGCCCTCAGTGAAAAAAAGTTCGGACACTCCTGGTCTAGGGTCTTCTTTATCATTTGACTGAATCTACATCTTTATACGTTTTTAGATGCTGTATTTTTTCATTTATTTTGTTTTTCTTTTGGTGTTCATTCTTTCAGTGAAGTCTGTATAGTCAGCTTCCTACCCTTTCTCCAAAGCCATGTTGTCATTTAGAATCTAAATTGCCCCTAGTGAGTAGTTGCCCGCCTGTCTATGCCTCCATGTCATCCATAACTGGCTTTTTTGAGAATGTATCCCACCTAATGCCCATCATTTCTGGGATAGGCTCCTGTCAGCTGCATAATTATGTGATGTATGTGTTCACATCACTAAAACAAATACGTATTAGGAAACATTCTGGCCTCACATCAAACGCTTTTACATCTGCACAGGACATTATTAACACCTGATTGAGTGACGCAGCTGTGGCTCAGAGCTGACAGACGACTGAGGTCTGTGTGAATTAAACACAGCTGTGCGTCAATTAATGCAACACACATCAAGCGAACATCATGCTAACAACTGCTCGTCATCATCAGTGGAGACAGTGGTGAAAACACACTCCTCGTGTTGTCCCAGTCTTTGATGTGTTGTTGGAGCGGGACAGAGGCAGGTATCCGGAGCTCAGTGAGTCACGGGACAGTCATTCTTCACAAGCCTCCTCTCACCTGTGGCTCTTTTATCTGCACCTGTCTAAACAACCAATTAATGCTCTGTTAATGTTAGTAATACAGCACTCTTTAACCAGTTTGACCAGATCTTAATACGGTAAAAGGATTCATATTTTGATAAAGATTTAAATGCTTTTTAGTCAAGTAAATCTTTTAGAGGTGGTGGTCAGCATTAATTATGTGTTTATAAGCCTTTATGATCATGTGTTAACAGTTATAGATATCTTAAAAATACATTAATAAATTGCAAGTGGCATATTAACCCTTACAAACTCATTATACACTGATTATTAACAGACAAGTTTAGTTTTGTTAATGCCTAATGTATCTATAACTGTTAATAAATGTCTTATAAAGGCTTATAAACATATATTAATGCTTATTAATGCCATATAAATACTTTATTAACACACATTATTATAAAGCATTACCATGTGTCTCAGTCCATCAACAAATATGGAGACCAGGAGCAAGCATTACAATATAGGTGTGCAAACTTAAATATAAAAATATAAAATTTGAACATGTAAAAATGAGGTTGTTGTTAGTTTTTTGGTATATAATGTAACAGAAAATGTACCTGATGTATCTGATTTTTTTTCACAAGTTATGTACCAGTAAGTAAAAGCTAGAACATGTTTCATTTTATTACACTCATAATTATGGGTGTATAAAGAAACATTCAATGTAAAACAAAAGTTCCAATAAGTAAAGGAAGAAAAACAAAATGAAAAAACAGATTTTCTGTGAGGGAAAAGAGAATAGATTAAACGTGTCTGGTTTGAGTTGTGGTTAAATAAACATTGTCTGTGACGACTGAACAGCCATCTACGTTTGTGACGGGCCCACAGGTGGGATTTTGTCTAAAAGCACCCTCCTGTCCTCCATCCAAACTATAGGGTAGTTGTCTCTTTTAATGCCCATTGATCCACATAATCAGGGCCCAAATTGGTGAAAAACCCATGCGTGGGGGGGCGGCTTGACAGTGCTTGTTCAAAAGATCTGCTTCAGGATAATTGAAGGAGGCATTAGAGCGACAATGGTGATGCCTAATGCCAGGTGTTATTGGTCTCCCAGGTATTTCAAGCTCCAGGGATGACAAGGTAACACGGAAGATCCAGCGCTAAAAACGGCAATCATTGTATCATTAGCAAGTCCTTCAACTGAAGCGACAGACTGCATGATTATGTGTGGGTTTAAAGTGTCACCATTGGGATGTGCAAACTTGAATTGGTCTGGTTAAAAAAAAAGACTCGTTTGAACTCACTTTGATTTGTTAAAAAAGCAAAGTATCTCACTATAATTGGATTGCTAATTTGTACCACACAATGATAGAAATATGAAGAAAATTAAGCAGCTTTGCGTAATTGCTGTTGTTAAATTGATTTGTGTGATTATGTGTTAATATACATGTTTGTATTGCATTGGAAAAATAACTACAATGTGTGTGCGTTTTGGTTCTTTCCAATTATATTCATTGTTTGTACTAAAATGCAAAGAAACTGCTAAAGTAATATGCTTCAGTAATTAAACAGTAAGGCCTATTTACAATGCTATAGTTTTGAAATGGAATAGGTGCAGGTATAATATTACAACTACATTATTTATCAAAATTTTTCTGTAACCAGGTCATTTTCTATTTTTCTAGGGGCTCACAAGACAATCAAAAATCCTTAGTGTTTGACAAAGTCGAGCGAAGACATAAAAAACACAAATGAAAAATCACTTGCAGAAAAGCACTTGATTTAAAACGCTTGATATGAAATTGAAATCAAATCAGGCAGTTGAGAGTTGTTGCCCTTTTTCCTTGACAGACACGACTGAAGTGGATTAACGACGGTGCCATTTTGGCCTTGGCGGGCGTGATAAGATAGTCTTTTGACATAATGGAGATGGCCAACACTGCACATTATTATGATTCAATGGCACTTTAGCTCATAAAACAAGAGTTCTGCCATCTACACCGTCATGGGAATACATCTATGTGGTATAATGTGCTAGACTGGAACGACAATGGCTTCAAGATAAGATCAATATTTAATGAAAGTGTAAGTGAGGCTCTGATGCTAATGACATGTCACATTATAAGACTTATCACACTGGGTTGATTCTGACTGTAGTAAAATGGCCATGGTTTTAAAAATGTGAGAGTTTTACAGTTACCGGCCACTTTATTTGGTAGACCTTGTATCTGCGGGACTCAGCGTGGTTGTATGCTGCTGGTTCAGATGGTTGATCTGATTTCCCCGTGTTGGATTTGAACTGGTTAGGGCCAGGGTCATGGTTAGGGTGTTATATTGGTCCCTGTGTCTGGTTATGGTTAGGGCCAGAATGTCAATGGGTTAACGTTAGAGTCAGGGCCATGGTTAGGGTGTTGGGTTGGGTGAAGGTTCATAGAAAATACTATAGAATAATGGTCCTGGAACATCAGCAACATGGTGAAATCAGACCAGCTGGGTCCGATAGTCAATTTTTAGCAAGCTTTTTAACTTTTTACCATTTCAGGACTGTCATCAGAACTGCCACTGACTGTATATTGGTCTCTGTAAACTCCTGAGATGGTTGTATGTCACAATTTCTGAAATGCCATGCCAGCATCCATGCCACCAACAGCCATTAGTTCTACCTAATAAAGTGGCCAGTCCTGCATTCTTTAAAACAACTAATACAAGCCTGGATTGGTCTAATTGAGTCAATGTCCCTAAAAATCTGTTTGGAACCTGAAGCAAAGTGGATTTCATGGTCGAGGAAGCCCCTATCCTTTTGGTGCCTCACTTTCAGCAGTAATAGTATCCCACATTGAGCTGGTCTGATTGTTTTAGTCCTGGATCACTGACCATGGGACAAACCTGAGAGGCCCATCCTGCTTTTTATGTCAAAGTCTTCAAGGGGAAAGCGTCCACAATCCTAGAGCAATCACACTTGAGACATCAAAGTGCCAAAAGGTAAAGAAGAAGAGACGTGAGAGAGACATTTCTTCCACGCAAGCCAAGTGCAACTGAAGCGTGGAGCTGGAGGAGATGATCTAAGGCGGAAGTGCCACTGAGGAAGGCTGAAGGCAGACAGATGTGCTCGGGGCAGGCTGTGGCAGGTAGTGGCAAATCTAGGGGCCTCAACCAGAAAGAGTCAGGGACACCGAACACATTCCTGCTCGCTGATCATTCACTGTCCACTTTTACATACGAGCCGTGAGCCATTACCTATTGGGACGTATATATGTACTGTGATGATGAGGATCATATTAACCAATGGAATTCTCTTTTTTTTTGCATGGGGTGCCACTATAAAACTATTGAATTATCTAAATGCAATCAGTACCATATTAGTGTGTAATAAATAAAGCAACCCGGAAAAAGTATTTCATAAAATCAAAAACAAAACATTGATATCATTTGAGCCTAAACCAAGACTAAACCAGGACTAAACCAAGACTAAACCAAGACTAAACCAGGACTAAACTAGGACTAAACCAGGACTAAACCAGGACTAAACTAGGACTAAACCAGGACTAAACCAGGACTAAACCAGGACTAAACCAGATCTAAACCAGGTCTACACCAGGACTAAACCAGGACTAAAGCAGTTCTTAAAAGGACAGTCCAGAGAATAATGGGCTCCTCGGAGACCGCAGAACTTCATGAAGTGATTCACATTTGATTCATTTTTTATATGTTTCACAAACGCCTGGTTCAGTGTCTCAGCCTCAGGATAAAATAAACCAGGACTAAACCAGGACTAAACCAGGTCTAAACCAGGACTAAACCAGGACTAAACCAGGACTAAACCAGGTCTAAACCAGGACTAAAGCAGGTCTAAACCAGGACTAAACCAAGACTAAACCAGGACTAAACCAGGACTAAACCAGGACTAAACCAAGACTAACCAGGACTAAACCAGGACTAAACCAAGACTAAATCAGGACTAAACCAGGTCTAAAGCAGGACTAAACCAGGTCTAAACCAGGACTAAACCAAGACTAACCAGGACTAAACCAGGACTAAATCAGGACTAAACCAGCTCTAAAGCAGGACTAAACCAGGTCTAAACCAGGACTAAACCAAGACTAAATCAGGTCTAAACCAGGTCTAAACCAGGACTAACCAAGAACTAAACCAGGTCTAAACTAGGTCTAAACCAGGACTAAACCAGAACTTTACCAAGTCTAAACTAGGTCTAAACCAGGACTAAACCAGAACTAAACTGTCCATGGATGGAAAACCCAGTATTAACTCAGGGGTTTAATGGGTTGGTTCCCTATGTACGCTCACCCTAACTCATCCCCCTGACCTCTTGTATGGCACAGATAAGTGGAGTATCTCTGAACACACGTCTCTTTGGGAACTCACTGCTTCCTGTTTATATTCCAACTACACTCGTGTCACTTCCTGTTCAGAGTCCTGACTTCCTGTTTCCTCGTGGTGCCATTTCCTGAACTGTCCTGAACTCCTCAATCATCTTTTTTGTTTTTTGTTGTTGTCTACTCTGTATCCCACAACTCATTTCCCAAGGGTTACAATAAAGGCTTATCTTCAGACACAATATCGACCTCATTATAACAAAGGAATCAGTGGCTTCTTCATGAGATTGGTTTCAGAAGTGTGGCAAACAACTGAGGAATTTATGCTGATTACATTCTAGTTCTATGAGTTAGGTTCACTTTTTCTGTCACAGGAGATAGAGCAGATCATCCACTAACCAGAAGGTTGGTGGTTCAATCCCTGCTCTAGTCGATGCTGCCGTGGTGTTCTTGGGCCTTGCCTCCACTGTGTGAATTTGTAAGGGTGATCACAGAGGGCGTTCATGTGGTATGGCTGTCGGTCCGCCCAGGGCAGCTGTGGCAATAGAGACAATAAAAAATATAGGAGCTTTTTATTAAACATGTGGGAAAATGATCAGAAATCAGTTTTATAAAAATGCTCTTAAGTTCCTTTGTGTTTCTCTCGTGGCAGGTCTAGGATCAGCCTGGGCTGTAAGGCGATGTCACATGACTCAGTGTTCGTCTCTGATTCGTCGGACGCTAACGAGGCTAAAGAGGCTCTAAGGGCGTCTCAGGACAGCATCAGCGGGAAGGTCAAGTCGCTACAGGTACGATTAAGAACAGTGTCCTCTCCGTGTTACTGTGGGTTCTCTCCTCTTCCTCCCACCGACAATCATGCATGTACAGGTGAACCGGAGAAATTGAATGCCCAATAGTCAGTCAATGTGAGAAGGAATAGTGAGAGTGTGCGTCAGCCCTCAGACTAACCCCGCCTCAGGCCCATAGTTGATGTCTACATCTTACAGGCCCTCCTCACACAGTGTGTCGATCTAAATATATCTGCGTCTACACTATAAACAAACCAATCATCACCATCATCAAACTGACAAAGGATATTCGACACTGAGCAGAACCTCCGGACCACGGTTCACGGCGAGTAGTGTCCAGGCAAATCCTGTAAATGCTGCAGCAAGTGTTTGTGAAAATGTAGATGTTCAGCTGAATGCGACATCCCGGAAAAAATAGACTCATATTCTGTTTGGATCCGGACACGCACTGCACCGGAGTCAGTGTGAAACCAAGACTAAACCATAATTACGTTCAAGACAAATCCAAAATAACACACGTCATACGTTAACAAAAAATCTGAGCTGCATGAGTTTGTAAAAAGCTCCATTGATAGACCCGCCATTTCATAATCCTAAAGTGAGCTGCAGTTTTGATCAGGAGAGACTAAACATAGACACATTACATAAGATTTATGAGCTGGAGGGATTTGATCTGAAAACAGTTGCTGAGGTTTGAGACAACAGAGAGGGTTTAAAATAGTGCACATTTACATATCTCTGAATAGACTTGGAGGAAAACTTGAGTCTCAGATCAAGGCTTGGAAGAAGATGATGAGAGATTAACAAATGAATCATGTCCCATAGAGAGTGAATGTGAGAGTGGTCGTCAGTCAATGCGTCAGCCCAGAGACTAAGCCCCGCCTCAGGCCCAAAGCAGTTTAATAAAGTAATGTATCTAAACTGGTAAATCATCACATGAAGGTTAATTATTCTTTTGTTGGCCCATGCAGGTAATTATGCATCTATTTATTCTTGCATTGTGACAGATCCAGACAGAACACTAATCAATCTTTATAGGAACCACGGATCAACAGGTGGATTAAAGTCGATTTTTTAATTGTACTTTTAAGTGTAGTTTTTTTTTATTATATGTGCTTCATCAAGGATTTTGTGCAACGATATCATTGATTTTTCATTTTGAAATTTCAGAATTTGCTAAAAAAAAATACTTACTTTTTCTACCAAAGACTTTCATAATTATCTGAAGTAATATTATTTTGAAGTAACAATACTATTACTAGTACCACTTTTGGCTGCTCTACCTAGGGGTGGGTGATATGGTAAACAAATAAAATCACAATTTCTCATGATTCATGTTAACTTAAGATCATTTTAACTACAAATTCTATGTACATCCAATTCAGTGTTCTTCATAATATATATTTTTTTATTATGAACACTGGCATTGTTACCACCTCTACCTCTGCCAACGATAAAAGACATGAACATGAACCTTGGACATGAACATGAACCTGAACCTGAACCTGAACCTCAGTGGCAACAGAAAGGCAGTATTGTTGGTTGATGTTTGCTTGTCCTTGAGTGAGTGTTTCAGATAACGCAGAGGTCCGTTAGTTTGAGTTTCTGTGATAAAAGAATAGATAAATACTTTCACTACACGCTGCCAACTCCTCACAGCCAAAGATTACTCACAGAACCGACCTAAAATCAATACGAAACTGGGAAATACCAAGAACACACTTCCTGAATCTTTGTCTGAGCAGCTGTTGTTTTTCAGATTAAGATACTTGTTTGGTTAATTCATTTGTTCTATTACTATTAATGAATTACCTGAATAAGGAAGTGTGGGGCTTGTGTTGCTGTCCACTGCCACAATCCACGATCAGTTTACTGTACATGGGTTTATCTTTACAAAACAGTTGTGTTTGTGATGAGGGATAGAATAATTCTGAACATACAATAAAAAACTATTGTGGTCTTCAACATTTCTGTGAGGACTTGTCCAGAAAAACCTAAAAATCAAGAGTTTCACCTCCAGCCAAAAGTCTAACTGTTACTAATGTCTACATTAAATAAACATACAATGTGAGGTACATTCACTAATGTTCCCTACCCAGGCTCTGACATCACCTACATGTAGAGAATGGATGTCTTTTGTCAAAACCATCTTTATGTTGCAGTATATTGTGGCTAATGCTAATTTCTCCATTGAAAGTGTATTACGGTCTTGATCCAGTTGCCTCTATTCTGGAATTTAGAACTTTCTGTTTACAGACGTAGGGTCTAAAAGGGTCTATATGGAGACATGTTAAGTTGTGACTATCTTTAGCCTTTAAGATCGTTCAGTTATGAGCGGCTGAATGAAAAATACTGAAGAGAAGAGCATTTTGTCAATATTCTCCGTCAATCATCTCAGTGGCCCGTTGTCCCCCTAAAGGTTGAAAGTGATATGACAACTTAAAGGTCACACAGTTTTTTGCAGTACATGACGATTATAGTGAGTGTTATTCCTGTGTTTTTGTAGATGCAGTTGAAGCAGGCCATGCGTCTGGGCTCTCCTCCGTCTCTGAGCTGCGTGAAGAGAACAGAAGACCCTACCACCATGTCTGAAGATGACGGTCTGCCCTGTAGCCCGCCGGAGTATGGCAACCATACCACCAAGGTGTACCACAATACATCACAGTACCATATAATGAATACTACCGCAATACTCATCATGTGACTGTGTTTTATTTAGGCCAAAGCTCAGAGGAACAGCTTCATCAGCCTCGACTCTGATGATGACCAGGTGAGACTTCAGCTAACCCTCTCCTCTGCTAGACATTACAACATTACATCATAAATCTCTTCTTAAAATTCTTCCTCTAGACCAGGGGTGTCCAAACTATGGCCCGGGGGACAAATGCGGCCCGCAGAGCATTTTTTTGTGGCCCTCAGGCTTACCTCTCAATTGGCTCAAATTGTCTTTTTACTGCATGAGACTCTACATAATCCAAGGCTCTTTTTTACTTGGATGTGTAACCAGATTTTATTTTTATTTTTTCTGTGTCGTTATAATATAAGCCAGTGAAGTGAAGCTGGTCACTTCAGAGAGTGGCCCTCCTCGGTATAACTTTTGACAATGTGGCACCCCTGCTCCAGACCTTCTGTCTGACAGCTCTAACCTCATCCTCGTCCTGAATTTGACCTGGTTTAGATTAGGGACTCACATCGGTATATTCACCGTCCGGTATCGGCCTATACAGATCACTGATCGCTTAGAAACAGCCAAAGATAGAAAATCTGTCATCCTATTGGAATCAATATTGACCAAACTGATAACGTACACAGTGTTAACATATACACTGACTGAAATACACATATTTCCACAGCATCTATTGGAAAACCTCAGGACATTGATCTGTATTCCAGTTTTAGGGAATGCTCTTTATAAGGTCTATTTTTGTATCATTTGTGGTAAAGAACTGGCCCAAGACTCTCAAAATGGCTTCCCTTCACTGTCATTATAAACTCATCTGTCATCGTTCACTGACGCTAACGCACATAAGTAAGACTAAAGCATTTTTGTGGTTTTAGGGACGATTATCTCATCACAAACTGGCCATAAATAAGGTCTTGAGCAAAAAATACCACTTTTAGGCCAGGATTTTGATCAAAGCTTGGGGTAGATTTTATTGTCTGACCAGAACTGAACCAGGATCTTGGTCAGAACCTTGCTGGAAGATTAGTCTATTGTGTGTGTTTTAAGTTGATTGGAGAAACTGTGTAATAAACCCACCCAGACACAGGGAGAACATGCAAACTCCACTCTTACTGTTTTATTAGATTAGAAAAACAATGGCATAGTGTTTGCAGCAGAACTGGATCCTAACATGTTTGTCACAGAGATCTATAGTTACTGCCTCAAGCATTAACCACTATATCACAAAAGAAGGCTTATAACATGACATTAAGAAAGTGATCAGAATCAGAACTAATCCCAGGACTAAACTGGGTCTAGACCAAGACTAAACTGGGTCTAGACCAGGACTAAACTGGGTCTAGACCAGGACTAAACTGGGTTTGGACCAGGACTAAACTGGGTCTAGACCAGGACTAAACTGGGTCTAAACAAGGACTAAACTGGGTCTAGACCAGGACTAAACTGGGTCTAGACCAGGACTTCACATCAAATTTAAGCCCAGACTACAACAGGACTAACCCAGAACTAAACCAGAACTAAAACAAAGACCAGGACCAAACAAGGACTAAACCGGGTCCAAATAATTTTTTTGAGTTTTTACATCTTAAAGGCTCAGAGACACTCAACTAGTATCCAGTGATTTGTAGCTAATGTTCTCTACCCCTTCACAGGCAGCACACACTTGTATGTGGTGTATGTCTGTTCAGTTTGCAGAATTAGCTTTTTTGTCTCTCCTTTGAAATGTATTGTTCCTGGCTAAACTACAGTCGGCCCAATGCATTCTTATTAGAGCTTGTTTACCAACACTTGAAAGCTCTTTTGTTTATTTCTAACCACAGTAAACATAAAGTCATAAAGACTTCAAACATACAAACGTAACACACACACTCACGTTCACATTCACTCTCTCTGGTCTCATAAGCTCTTGTTGTCTCGTCCCATTGACCCCTCTAAGTGTGGGTTAGTGTAAGTGCTGTGTGTTTAGATACATTCCTTTGGTTTCTCTGCAGTCTCACAGTCTGCTGGAGTCGGTTTTCGAGTGTTGAGTTCATGCCTGCAAACTCAGATCTGGAGCATACAAGAGTCTGCATGTCCCATAGTGAATGAATGTGAGAGTAAATGGTTGTTTGTGTGTGTATGTCTCTGGGTCAGCCCTGCGACCACCTGGCCATTGTCCATTGTACCTTGCCGTAGTGATAGACTGCAGTCCCCCACAACCTAATGTGAATGTTTGGATGCATTTATGTTTGATGTTGTAATTGTGTTTGCTGATCATATATAAGAGAATATTCTGAAATTCCTTCACTGTTCATTAAAGGCAGTATGTTGTGTGTATATTACATTATCTACAGTTGTATGGAATGTAGTCACTAGATGGCGCCACCTTCATTTGTACTTTAACAGTTGACAAGGACAGAGAGAAGGGTGGGAGGAATAAAGCAAGATTTAAAAAATAAATCAATAAATAAACTGGTAAATGAAATCAGAACAGACACAGTACATGTACACATTCTGCACGGGAAATTCCAACGTCAGCTAAAACAGTAAAGAATGAATAATAATGAAAGTCTTTAACCACAGCATGTTCAAAATGTATCACTGCATCATATTTACGTCAGTGTCAAAGGTCAAAACCAAAATGGCCTCATGGCTGCATTGTTTTATTATTATGCATTGCTTCTTCTTTTTTTTTTTGCTTAGACAATATATATACATATACACTGAAAAATAGCATTTCAATTTATGTTAATTTGTATATTTTTTACATTATTATGATATTCTAAAAAAGAAATATTCTAGTAAATTTATAAAGCCTGTAGTGCAAGATCAAAATGACCTCATGGCTGTTTTGGTGTGGTGACCGCGGTGATGACCAGAGGAGCTGAGTTCCCTCCAACATTCAAACATGGTCCAAAATATGGCACCAGTTTCTCGGTAAAGGAGCAGTTTGTGAATGAGTATATCAGGTCTGCAGTATCTACATCATAAAAGGACACCAGGCCCTCGTTGTAGTCCACATAGACACCGACCTTCTCAGGAGCGCGGGTCAGAGCTAGGTGAACCCCTCTGCTTTCACATGCCATGTACCGATTCCCATTCCTCATGATAACGACCCAGTATCCGTGCTCTGGACTGACCATCACCTCTGTGGTCCGGTCTATAGACTTCCGAACCACTCCCAGATCCCAGCCGGTTTTTCCTCGGACTTGGACTTCGTAGTAAAACTGTCCAGAGGAGAAACTCTGATTTCCCAAAACACAGGGGCAATGTGTAAACCTCTGACTGTCTGGGGCATCCAGCACTGTAAAAGTTGACAATTGAGTTAAAATCAATAGGAAATAGGACATTTCTGAAAAATACTAAGTGAATTTTCTAACTTAGCAAACGACAGACGATCTGCTAATCTGAGAAGATTGAAAAATTGTGATACAGTGCATTCATTTATGCTCTCCTCTTCACCATCATTTTTACTTAAGTATTATGATGAACACTGACTTTGTTGGTAAAAGAGTTTTTATGAGCATTTTCTGTGTACAACAAAAAATACTAAAAATGTGATCAAATCAAAATCTTGGCTTAGTAAAATTGTGATATTTGCCAACCTGATATTCAATGTAATTCTGACTGGTTATAAATAAAGATTAATAATGTGAATTTAAGGCATTTTATCTAAACTGGATGTTCCTTTTTGGCAGTTAAGTACCTTTGACCGTGTTTCTGAAGATGCCGTGGTAGACCTGTTTCAGATCTTTAGACAGGACCAGCTCAGGGTGGGCCGTGGAGGGGTCCAGGGTGATCTTCACAAAGAACTGCTGCACCTTCTTAATTCCAGCCTTAAACAGCTCCTGAAATTCAGCACTAACTGAGTCCTGGAGATCTGAAAGGGCTTTGGAGGCAGTACCTTTGAATAAATCAGGTTCAAAGCAGACTTTGGACTTCTCCTGGTCCGGATTTGGTCTAGTCCCAGTTTGATCCAGGTCTAGAACTGGTCTCATTGAAATGTATTTCTGTAGAAAGAACAGGTGGTCTTCAGTCGCTGATAGCTGGTCCATCTTCATCATCTTATCTTTTAGCTCGGAGATCTCCTCTTGGAGCTGGTCTATCAGGACTTGGGCCTCTTCACAGACCCGGTTCAGCCTGGTCTGGACCTGATTTATAAACTGGTCTTTGCTTTTGTCTATAGACTTGATCAGAGCAGTGAAAGCCTGTAGTCCTGAGGCGATCTCTTCGTCCGCAGCCTTCTGACTTTGCTCTACTGACCGCTGGATTTGTTGGATCTTCAACCGCCTCTGGACCACTTCGGTCTTGGTCAGGGCCTGGTTTTGGGTCAGATTTGTCTTGCTTTGATTGTACTCCTTCTTTAGAGACAAAAAATGGTGGTCTTTGTGTGCGAGCAGGGGGCAGATGGTGCAGACGAGGGTGCGGTCTGTGCTACAGAAGAGCTCCAGAGGTTTGTCGTGTTCTTGGCAAATCCGGGTTTCTAGGTCTGGGACTGGGTCTATGAGTTGGTGCCTCTTTAGACCAGGTATAGACTTGTGAGGATCCAGATGATGTCCACAGTACGAGACCATGCAGACCAGGCATGACTTTAGGGCTGGTGACTGGCACTGGTCACTGTCACAGGGCACCTCAGGTCTGCCCTGGGGCACATGGCTGTCTCTAAACTGAGACACCAGGCCTGACAGTAGTGTGTTGGTGTGTAAAGTGGGCCGTATATGGTAGGTGTGCTTACAGATGGGGCATTTACAAGGAGTGGTCAGGTCCCAGTGGTGGGTGATGCAGTTCAGGCAGAAGTTGTGACCACAGGGGGTGGAGACCGGAGAGGACAGGAGCTCCAGACAGATGGGACACTTCAGCTGGTCTTCAACTGGAGTCGAGGCAGCCATCTTAGATCTGAAACATTTCATGAGGGGATTATTCAGTGCTACATCCTCTACAGACCGAAGAGTTCAGTTCAAGAGTCCTGAGTAAAAGACAGACGTCCAGTTAGATGCCCTAATGGATCAGTGCAAAACATTTTGAATTATATTGTATTTTAATTTATGGATTTGGTCAAAGATCTAAATCTAAATCTGGAGAAGAAACTAGGACTAGATCAGAGCACTGTACACATACATTACATTTGTGTAGCTAAACACAAAGTTAGACCACTATACCTGAACAAAACCAACTAAGGACTAAACCAGGACAAAACCAGGACTAAACCAGGACTAAACCAGGACTAAACCAGTGCTAAACCAGGACTAAACCAGGACTAAGCTAGGACTAAACCAGGACTAAACCAGGACTAAACCAGGACTAAACCAGGTCTAAACCAGTACTAAACCAGGACAAAACCAGGACTAAACCAGGACTAAACCAGGACTAAACCAGTGCTAAACCAGGACTAAACCAGGTCTAAACCAGGACTAAACCAGGACTAAACCAGGACTAAACCAGGTCTAAACAAGGACTAAACCAGGTCCAAACCAGGACTAAACCAGGACTAAACCAGGTCTAAACAAGGACTAAACCAGGACTAAACCAGTCTAAACCAGGACTAAACCAGGACTAAACCAGGTCCAAACCAGAGCTAAAGTAGGACTTAACTGTAAACCATGTCAACCCCAGGACTACTGTACTTCGAGACTAAACCAGGTCTGAACCGGTACCGGGTCTGAGTTCCACTAAAGAGAGCCCTCAAACAAACATGGCAACCAATGGTTTAGATTTTTGCTTACATTCTGCCAGGCTGCCAATCAGAGGAAATCCAACCCCGTCTCGTGAATATCTGTAAAAAAAGATCCATCTGAAATAGAAACATGAACAAATACTGATAATTGTTGATGTGGAGATCTCGTTTGAGCGTACCTGGCGAGGTGTATGTAGTTGCAGAGCGTGGAGAAGCCCTGCAGAGCTAACGCACAGGTCAGGACTCTCAGGACCGTGTGCATGGGACCCCCCTTCTTCAAGGCCTGATACAGAGGCTGGACGTAGATGCAACACGCAATGAAATAGGCCAAGAGCAGCAGGAAGTAGAAACTGTGAAGACCTGGGAAACACAACATCAATATCACAACAACATCAATATCACAACACTAAAAATGACGTGAACGTGGAGAAATTATTCCCTATAAATAAAGGGTTTGTGCATGATTCAAAATGTGGAGCTGAAACGCAAAGTGGGACATCTGGTCACAGTCCGAGACAAGGTTACCATTAATTTTTCTGTGTTGTATTTTTAGTAATTCCTCAACAATCTTGACGTGGTACAGCCTTTTACCTCTTTGGACAGAAATACACTATATAAACCTCACCTATAGACCCGGCCAAAGTCTGTGAACTGAAAGTTCTAGAATGGAGGCACGACCATACAAATTAGCATCAGCCACAAAATATCGCAATTTAAGATGATTTTGACAAAGTCCCTCCACTCTCTACATGTAGGTGATGTCAGAGCCTGGGTAGGAAACATTAGTTATAACAGGTCTATATTCTACGGTGATCGTAATAAGCTTCCGAATGCATTTTTTCACCTGCTTCTTCTGAGCTGAAATGGTCCAGAGGGTTCCCAGCTGAGTCCGGGTTAAACATCAAGATCGAATATTGGACATCAGCGTGAGACGGGAGGGCCGAGGACTCCTTAAGAACAGACAAGAAACTGTATTAATTGGTCAAAATGAAAAATATGCAATTAAATACTATAACAATGATATTCCACGCGTTTACCTGGCAGGTGTATCTGTCGGCGTACAGGACGTACCAAAGTGTGGGTGAAGACTGCCGTGGGATTGTCTGATTGTGCTCGTCGTGTTTTAGATCAACTACAGGAAGCAAAGAGGGACAATAAATTCAACGAGACAGGCAAACAATACAAAACATCAATCTAAACATCATCAATTTTTAATTCATGCTAAAAGTAGAAAAATGTAAATGAACAAATCAAAATTGCTTTCGGTTCATGGTGTTGAGATTCCCAGCCCTGTTCATCATACTGCCATGGACTGCCCGCCACAAAACACACACTTATATACACAAGAGGGTATGTCTTTTACAGTGTGGATGCATCAAATATATATAACAACAGCAGCTCAAAGAAGAACTCTAGTGGTCGCCTAACTTGCACAAAACAGTTTAGACCTGGTTCAGTCCTGGTTTAGTCCTGGTTCAGTCCCTGGTTCGGTCCCTGGTTCAGTCCCTGGTTCAGTCCCTGGTTCAGGCCTGGTTTAGTCCTGGTTTAGACCTGGTTTAGACCTGGTTCAGTCCTAGTTCAGTCCTGGTTCAGACCTAGTTTTAGTCCTGATATAAACCTTGCCTTTAGCCCCACTTCAGTTGCGTTGGCTGCACTGTCTGATGTCACACCCTGGTTGGCGGCTAACTAGTTGTCCTTACTTGTAAACTGAGCACGTGCCAGCCTTTCAGAGCAGCTCAGTTTGTCCAGATCCGGCTGCATTTCCTGAAACAGCAGCAGCCTGGACTCCTTCTCCATCGCCAAGGCTCCATTGTCCAACCTACACACCAGCAACCCCCAATCACCTCCAGAACACAAGTGGAAATTGTGGTAAATCAAAATATTAGTTAAAAAAAACATTAATTGAATATACCTTATATATACACCATAAAATAACATGGTAACTGACTGCATCTTGCTCCAATGTAGAGTCAAATACATAAATCTAATTAAAATCAATAAAATTCAGGGTTCAATATAATCTGGCCTCTTTTGAATCCAGCCTTTAAAAATATTTCTTAAAAAAAGGACTAATAAAAAAATACAATAAAAACAAAATAATAATTCTTTAAAAATTGACTAATAAAAATAAAATAATTCATGAAAA
>JAVQKC010204928.1:0-16785 GCA_036025475.1 Philypnodon macrostomus | reverse complement strand
GGCAGGCCTCGGCCTTTGGTTCCCACTTGTTGGCGTCGATTGGTGTTTGACGCGGTTCATTCCCTTTCGCACCCAGGTGTTAAAGCTTCAGTCAAGCTGGTAGGGGCCGAGTTTGTGTGGCCTGGCCTTCGGAAGGAGGTTAGGGCATGGGCGGCTTCATGCATGGCATGCCAGCGGGCCAAGGTGCAATGGCACACAAAAGCCCCTCTGGAGTGGTTTCCCATACCCCAGAGGAGGTTCGAGCACGTACATGTGGATCTGGTGGGTCTGTTTCCCCCATCCCGAGGTTTTACTAGTATTTTGACTATGGTGGAGAGGCCGTTCCTTTGTCATCGATGACTTCGGCTGAGGTTGCTCGGGCTTTTGTCTCTGCATGGGTGTCTAGGTTCGGAGTGCCACTGGACCTGACCTCCGACAGGGGTCCCCAGTTCACATCTGAGTTGTGGACGGCAGTGGCCGAGAACCTGGGGGTCAAACTCCACCGAACCGCCGCGTACCACCCGCAGGCCAATGGCCTTTGCGAGAGGTTCCACCGCTCAATTTAGGCTGCCTTGCGGGCCTCGCTCAAGGACAATGGCTGGGTTGACCGCCTGCCCTGGGTTTTGTTGGGCCTGTGTTCGGCCCATAAAGAGGACCTTCGGTCTTCCTCAGCTGAGTTGGTCTTGGGCCAGCCCATGAGGGTACCGGGGGAATTTCTCCCGGGACTCTCGCGGCCGGTTGCTGATACTGGGGGCTGGTCGGTTCCCCTGGGGGCTGCTAGAGTTTTTGCCCCGGTGGCAGCACATCACTGCCTGCCACAGTCCTATGTGCCTAAGGATTTGATGTCGGCGAAGTATGTTTTTTTTCCGTCATGATGCACGCTGTTCCCCACTGCAACCTCCTTATGATGGTCCTTTTTGCGTGCTGGAGGCTGAGGCGAAGGATTTTGTGGTCGAGATGGGTGGTGGTCAGGGTCGTGTTTCGGTGGATCGTCTGAAGCCTGCTCACTTTTTCCTGTATGAGCCGGTTGAGGTGGCTCAACCTCCTCGCCGCGTCCGTCCTCCAGTTGCTGCCCCTGCTGCGGGGTCCCCTGTTCCGGCTTTGCCTCAGACGGCGGGGGCCCCTTTGGGGGTGCGGCCTGGCTGCCGTTAAGGCCGTTACCCTCCCTCGCCCTCATCTCCTGTGGCCGCCAAGCACAGCTGTAGCGGCCGCATGATCAGACCTCCTAGGCGCTACTGTTGAGATCTGTATGGGTTTTTGGCACTGGGCTTTTGTTTTGCATATTGGGGTGCCGTTTTGGTATGTTCCATTCTGTGTGTTCAGGGGGGGCCTGTGTGGCGGACACAATATATGTGTATTTCACACCAAAAGGTAGTCTCTTGGAGTTGGAACGGGAGGCGGAGGTGAGGTGGCGTGGAAAGGTTAAAGGTCAACGCTGACCGGGAAAGGGTTGAGAGTGTGTGTTGGAAGTACGCCATTAAAAAAGTAGAGACTCCAGAATACCGCCTCTCGTCTCTTTTTGGCCGATTTCCATGTTTGTCATGGTTTGGGGGGGGTTGCTCGTTAACAATATAAAAACCCTTAGAAATCACACAATGTCTGATTAAGGTGCATATGGGAGCATGTAGCCAATATACACCTTGCTGTCAGGGATGACAGCGCAAGTCTAGTTCTCTATTGCTATTTCTGTTTGTCAGCCCAGTAGCTTACCATAGTGCAGGATGTGCTCCGTTTAAGGCTCATAGTTGCTAGAATAGACTCCCGAAGACATAAAGCATATATAACAATAAAGCTTGGCTATTATAGAAACCACTCTAGTTTTGACCTACCTATAGTTTAGTGACATTACACTGGATCACATGTTGAGAGTTCCCATCATATATTTGAATTGACCTCTTAAAACACCTTTATGTGGGAGATAAAACCAGGAGCGTCGTTAACCCCAGCTCTCTGCAACTTTAACTGCAGTAAAATCAGCTTTAAGATGTTATTTGACTTTCAAATGTTCACCTCAAGGCTAAATACAGTGTGGTCTATTGTCTCTAGACCAGTGTTTCTCATTTTTTCAGTGGGACCCATATTTTGATCTAAGTCACCCAAATTTCTAGTCCGGTTTGGCACTGTTATGTACTTTTTGTTATTGCTATGTCGGTCTTTCTGTAGTGTTTTGATTCATTTTACTTAATTGTTTTTGTAAGTTAAAGTGAATGCTATTTTTTGTAATTTTCCATGATTTAGTTTCATTTTGATTTTTTTAGATGACCCAATTAAAATAATTGGTGACCCACATTTGAGTCCCGACCCAGTATTTGAGAACCACTGGTCTAGATCAACTTGTAACCTTAAATCATAAAATGTCCGTTTGTAAAACTATTGACACCCTTTTGTAATAACTTAACAAGCATTTCTGTATAGAGTGTCTTTTAATGTTGTGTTGGTAATGGTGCATGGGTTAAGCATTTGCCCTGAATCTAGAGGGTTGCCAGTTCAAACCCCGAGCTGAGCACATACTGCCTTGTCCCAGTGCAATTATACAATTCTAAAATGTTGGGAAAAGTGCAATATTAAACCAATGCATTATTATTATTTATCACCAATGTCCTCGCAAAACCTAACCTGTCAATGAGAAGAATTTCTAAGATTCTTGTTGCTAAACCTAAAAGAATGAAATGTGATTGGTAGTAAACCAGTAACCCTATGCTGCATACAATGGTCTCACAAGACTTAAAACCAAACTTCCTAAATGTGCTATTTTTGTACTATAAATTACCTGCAAAATTGCTACTCGCTAGTGTTCTTTCTTCTACCGTGGTGGAGAGGTTTGTGCGCCTGAATGATCCTAGGAGCTATGTTGTCGGGGGGCTATATGCCCCTGGTAGGGTCTCCCAAGGTCAACAGGTCCTGGGTGACAGGCCAGACCAAGAGCGGTTCAGAAGCCCACTATGACAAATAAAACAACAAGGCCAGTTACGTTGCCCGGATTGGCGTCACCGATTGGAGTTTTCCCCAGTGTATGAGAGGGTCGCCTTCTTGCAGGAGTTTGGTTCGCATTGCCGGCAGTAAGTCAGACCTGTTCCCGGTGCATGTTGGCCTCTGGCAGGGCTGCTTTTTGTCACCGATTATGTTCATAGTTTTTATGGACAGAATTTCTAGGCGTAGCCGGGGGCCGGAGGGTATCCTGTACCATATTCATTGGACTGATACTGCTGTGGGTTTAAGTGCCTTAAGTTTCTTTAGATGTTTAGGTTGAAGCCTGGATAGGTGGCTTGATATGTTGTGAAATTGTCAAATTGAATGTGGGTTTTGTTATTGTCCTTTGTAATATCACTGATCTTGTGATTTGCACCGTTTTGTGTCTAGCAGCAGATGATAATCGACTGTTGAACTCTCCAGTTCCAAGCTCCGGTCAGGTCTTCTTCAGTGCCGAGGAAGAAGAGGGCCGGTCCAAACTGCCTTCATACAGCAGACTCACCTGAAACTCCTGTGTAACATTACCACAACAAGCACTTTTTGATACATGTATAATGTTGCCATATATGGCTGAATATGAAATGAAAATACATTTCAGTCCCTTTTATTGTGTAATTAAATTCATTTTAATTTTTTCCAGATAATTTCTTTTAAATTAAGGCCTTGAGGTAAAACATTGACAGTGCATGATAAGTGTACTACAAAAATGTCTAATAAATATTGGAGAATTAGGATTGAGCTAAATGGCCCAGAAGCAGCATAATTTTTAAAACATTTTAATTTATTTTAACTGGAAAACACATACAGAAATATGAGATTTACCTTTGATGTTAATGTAAAAAAACCTAACGTTTGGGTAAAATCTATATAATTTTTTACATCCTTTGTGACATATAGTAATAGGTGAGTACAAACAGGCCAGATGTTGCCAGGTCAGTGAATCATTTTTTAAAAACAAAGGACACTTGAACAGAATGACAAAGACTGATGAATATGTTTTAATGGTGAGTCATGTGACCAAGCCAAAAGCCACAGAACCAGCTGTGACTAAACTCTCAAATCAGCATTTCACTTTTCACCTGTGTTCATGTTCAAGTCAATACACCACTATATTGTAAAACAACTTTGCTTTTGTGCACATACAATGAATTACCACTAACACTTAAAAAATCAAATTAGCAAAATGTTACTAGTCTGAAAACAAATTCAGATTTCACGTTGCCCTCTTACAGCGTGTTAATTTTATAGCTGACCGGCACATGACACATTTCAGTTTTTTGGTAAAAGTAACAGTTCATACAATTCATAAACAAAGCCTGTTTTACCCTGGTCTCACACATTATTATCAGGTCTGTATGGTCTATAATTTATTAATTCTTGATCAATATGTAAAATATCCCTATTTTAAGTTGAAGACTGCCTCAATGCAAGTACAAGTAAGAGTTGAAAATAGATTTTTTTGGTTAGTAAAGAGAAAAACAAACAGCTTTTCCATGAACTGTAATATCACTTCTAGGTTTATACAAAAAAGAGAATGTTATGTACAATATGCTCAGATCCAGCCTTTATTCCCTCTTTCCTATGAAGCAACAATACCCATCCATCCATTTTCTTCCGCTTATCCGAAACCGGGTCGCGGAGGCAGCAGTCTAAGCAGGGAAATCCCACCTTCGACCGCCACCCGATCCACATTGCACTATGGTACCTCCCTCGGGTGGTGAGTCCATGGGAGGGCCTGACAGCGTGTGCACGGGCGGGGACTCGAACCACCGACCCTCTGGTTGAAGGGCGAGCATCTACCCACTGCACCACCGCTGCGGCGAAGCAACAATACATTTTACTAAAATTAAAATGAAATACAACAAGTCAAGCCAATTGTCATTTCTCTTTCTTTCCACACAAATCAGTTTGACATTTCAAAACTATTGTCCTTATTTTTTCTTCAAGTTCAATTTCTTTTTACTTCAACAGCTGGAACAGCTCCACCATTTAGGCCCCTCATCTTGGGCCCTGTTCAGGTTAACAGTGCCCCCTGACTCTTCTGGCAGCTGACTCAGCACCAAAGGCTTCTGTGATTTTAACTTGTGGGCCACGGTCATAAATATGGCCTCTACATGGTCACTGTTTCTGTAGCTGTTAACTTCCTGGCTGCTTGGATTCTTGGCTGACGTTTCGAAGAGAGGCATGGAGTGTGAGTCGGCAAACTGCTGTGCCACATCTGTGCCCACCTGGATGGCGTCCTGCAGGTCACATTTGTTCCCCACTAAAATTCGAGGGATTTCAGAGCCGAGGGCATGCTGTTTACACTCCTCGATCCAAGCGGGAAGACTCCGAAAGCTGGCAGCATTGGTGACATCGTACACAAAAACAATGGCATGGACATTGCGGTAGTAGTGCTGCACCATGGACTTTCGGAATCGCTCCTGACCAGCAGTATCCCACAACTGGATCTGAAAGGAAGCAGAGAAAAATTGTGAAATTATATAGGATAGGAATATAGGATTAAGCCACTTTAATGTGACACAATTTAGTTAGCAGTGCAAATATTTTTACATTGCAAAGGATGTTTATAACAAGACACGAGGGATGATCAGTTTTCAAATAGTTCATAGTGTCCTTGTTTGAGCACTGTACCAATCACTAATCACCAATGCCATGGTCCGCATCCGGACCCAAGTCTGTCCTAACTGTCTTTAATTTAAAACATTGTATTGGGCATTTGTTTTTAATGGCCACAGCTTCTCCTCTAAAGCAGAGTGCCACATGTGGTGCAACTCAGCCAATCAGAACCTCGGTGACCCCTTATTGTTATATTGGTAACTGTGATCATATTAGCTAAACTAGGCCTACGCTGTCGTCCCCAACAGCAAGGTCTATATCAGCGAAACGCCCCCATATGTCTGCTACAACTGGCACCTTAATCAGACATTGTGTGATTTCTAAGGGTTTTTATATTGTTATCGAGCAATTAGGACGCCCCGTCCCCAAACCATGACAAACATTGGAAGGGTCTAGTTGACTTTTTTGATTTGGCTGGATGTTTATGAAGAACATTTTTTTTTAATTTCCTTAAAACTACATTCTTCTTTTCATTTGTTAATTATTTAATTGTCATTGTCATAATCGTAGAAGTACCGAACTCAATCCAGTTCTGCAGCTTCATGATATGTACCTGTATGCAAAAGTTGAAAAAGATCCAGCAAAGACTTTTTGAGTTATTGCGTTCAGTTTTGGCCCGTAATTAATTAATTACTTAATTAATATTCATCGTAGAAGCACCCAAATTGATACAGTTCGGCGTCTTTATGGTATATACCTGTGTGCAAATGTTGAAATTGATCCGGCAATTCGTTTTTTAGTTATCGCGTTCAAAGCTAGCATCTGCGGACGCAGATGGACGTGATTCCATAATATCGTCTATTCGCCGATATAATTAGATCACAGTACTGTACTGTATCGCAATCGTGCCCAATGATTGTTGAGCTTCTCCTGTATGTATGAGCTTGTACATAACTTTATTAACTGCTTTAATAAACACACACCTTGATATTTTCTCCGTCGATCTCCACGAGCCTCTCCCTGAAGTCAACCCCG
Organism: Philypnodon macrostomus; assembly: GCA_036025475.1. Classification (NCBI taxonomy): domain Eukaryota; kingdom Metazoa; phylum Chordata; class Actinopteri; order Gobiiformes; family Eleotridae; genus Philypnodon; species Philypnodon macrostomus. The sequence continues at coordinate 10,242 of JAVQKC010204928.1, read as the reverse complement.
ATGGTAGCTTCGGTTTTCTCGGGGAACTTGCATGCACAGAAGCGGTAAGTCAGGCATGTCTTTCCTACCCCGGAGTCTCCAATCACTATGATCTTAAAGATGCGGGTCCTGGGCGGCGGCAGAGAGGCCGTTAGAGAACCGGAGAATTCAAACGAAGAGCCTATCTCCGCCATAGCAGCAACCCTCCGACTTTCCACAGCACCTCTGGCACCTCTGCTATTGGGGTATAAGACAGCAAAACGTCAAACCGAACACCTGTCAGCCGCTGCCATTGTTCGCACACACATGTAATCACTTTATATTGTTATTCAATCCACTTTACGCGTTAAATAAATACTCTGATTCAGTGTTTTCTTGCATATTTCCTGTCTGCACGGTAAACACTCCAAACCAAGAACCACCGCATACAGAATATCGCGAGAAAACGAGAACGCTGCATTAAAGTCCCGTGGGGAAACAAGAGAAAGCCAAGCTCCTTTCCGTTAATGGTTCCTTCCCCAAACTGCCATCGAGTTACTAGGGATAATTAATGTATTTGAGGTTAATATACATTTTAATAAATTGCCAGAATAAATTTTAATTATAAAAATGTCTGCTGTCACATATGCGCTTTAATTAAGATAATATAGCAAACATACAACATGTTGGTAAACAGTGCCTTCTGCTGCTTTAGTGACTGTAGGTCCGCTGATGAACCAACGTAAACATCATCACAGTTGTTTGTAATTTGTCGGACAAAGAACCACACCGAGTGTTTCAGAACCAAGATGCACAAGTATAGTGACTTCAAAGTCATAGAAAACAAACAAACAAATTATTTACCCTTTCAAAGTTTGTAAACATAGTTCTAAATTCCGGAGGCAAGACCATAATACATTTCCAACGTGTAAATGAGCAATAGCCACAAAATATTGCAAATTAAGATGGTACCAGCCAACATTTCATAGTGGGCCCTATATGGCAGTATATGGGCTTCTTATATGGACCCTAAATTAATTTGCCCACATGAGCCCCACATATGACCTAATTGGGGTCCAGCTGGGCTACACACATAAACCCCATATTACCCCATATCATCTGGAAAATGATTCAGAGATCAGATGTTTGATGCCATATGTTAAGTTGTATTAGTAGTATTACTTTGTCACACTACACATACATTATAGTTGGGCAATAGTGTAATGTAGTTATTATTGTACTGTACTGTAAATGTATGCCAAACAGTTAGACTGCGAAATAACCTGCTGACTAAGGATGTCAATCAGATGGAGGCTGAAAATGCGCACTAAAATGTTTAAAGGAGCAAGAGACTGGGGTGAAAAAAGGGCTCCTGAGAGCACAGCAGTCTTTGGTGGAGTCTATGAATGTTCAATTACTACAACCTTGATGACCACAAGATTGTATGATGAGTGCATCTTCATTTGAAGATGAGGAATTTCATCATCTAGAGAGAACTCACAAACATCAGCCACCATTGATATTTTAAAAAGTATTTAACAAGTGTCAAGAGGTATTATTCAGAAATGAAGACAATGCAAATTGACCTACAACACTGGCTGCCAGTGATGAAATTAAACAAAGTTACTTTACAGTACGATTTACGATTGACGAAAAGTACATTTTATTAGGAGTATTTTTATTTAACTGCCTTTTAAAGCAAATAAATACTTTTATGACACTACATTTAAAATGGCTTTGAATTACAAAGTACTTGTTTTTTCTGTTTTGAAATAATTATATTGGCAAAACAATTCACGGTTGGTCTGTGTTCACAGATTGTACGTGTGAGCGTCAAAAACGAAATGCCAGATCAGTTTCCCACTTTTGCACACAGGTACATATCATAAAGACGCCGAACTGTATCGATTTTGGTACTTCTGTGATTAATATTAATTATGTTATTAATTGATTACTGGCAAAAATTGTGAATGCAATAACTCAAAAAAATTTTGCTGGATCTTTTTCAACTTTTGCACACAGGTACATATCATAAAGACACAGAACTGGATTGAGTTTGGACAATTAAATAATTAACAAATTAATGCTTTGATGCACTTTTTATGAGCCAATAATCCTGCTGAACTTAAACAAAATCGCATGAATTTTGGCACAGTGATCCGGGCAATTGTATAGTTAATGTACATATGCAAAATTACAGAGGTCAAATAAAGAATGCCTCAATAGCAACCCCATGTGACTCTGGACACACTTACTTTGGCAGAGAGCAATGAAACTTGGTACAGTGATTCTCCACAATGTACCCAACATAAATTATTAATATGGCCCCACCCTACAACAGACAAAGATGAATGTAGTTTTAAGGAAATGTACAAAATTTTGCAAAAATATTCTCCACAAACATCCAGACAAATCAAATAGACCCTTCCAATGTTTGTCAAGTTTTGGGGGCGGGGTGTCTTAATTGCTCGTTAACGGTATAAAAACCCTTAGTCAGACATTGTGTGATTTATACAATGTCCTTGCTGTTGGGGACGACAGCATAGGCCTAGTTTGTTTACGTCATGGCCTCACTGAAAACAGACAATACCTCAATGTTAAATATTTTTCAAAACAGTACAGTATGAAATTAGATAAAGAGACGCCAAAAGGTTAAATATGTATGCATTTCATATTTTAACCCTTGTGAACATTTTGACATAGTCTCCCCTGATGTTACACTGGATTTTAAACAGGGGCAAACAAATTATTCAAATATTTTTTTCCAAAGAACAACACATTAATATTTAAATTAGACTTTTCCCAATCAATAAAAATAATAATAAATATTATATACTAAATAAATATTATATACTAAATGGTTACAGGAAATGTAAAACACTATGTTTGTTTGTACAGCCTATGATATTTCAGGTTTTGGATTAACTAATTTGCTCAATGACATTCCAATGAGGCTGTGAGTTTTTGTGCCAGATATTAGTGATGCACTTTCCCAACCCGCTTTTCCTGCTCCTATGACAAAATCGAATTCGCACTAAATCCGCCCCACAACACTGCATGCATTTTCACAACCTGACAAGGCTATATTAGTTGGATGCTGCTTATATTTGATCTAGAAAAGATGAAAACAGACTCTTTATTTTCCTCTGTCAGAGCTTTTGCCTAAGCTTTATGTACTTGTCACATAAAGAACTACTATATTTCTTAAAACCTTTCTAGTTTCTGAAATTGTTAGTTTGGAGGTAATTAAAAAAGGGGAGTATGCTTTAAAGTGCTGGCGTGCTTTAGAAAGTAAAACTTGGGGTCTTTTACTAAGTGCGAAAGTGGTCTTGGTCTCTAGAGTGTGGTGGAGTAGTTGAAGCTGTGGGTTTTTGCTACTCAGTGCAAGGGTCAGGCTTCTTGACTTGTCTTTCAAAGTGTGGTGAAGCGATGCTTTGTGATCCTGCTTTGGTGCATTCACTAGAGATGACCTTCTGCTCAGAGAAGACCAACTTTATTTCCTCCTTTTGGACAAAGCTCTCCTCTCCAGCACACCCTGGATGACACAGACATAAAAGTATTTGACAATAAGTAATCACATATGATGAGGTTTACAGTCATCTAAGGAAAGTATGAATATACACAACTTACTTTGTTTGTGTTAATGTCATTGAAATAGGTTTGGTATGGCTAAATGCTAACACTCCCCAAGCCCCGTCTGATCACCAGTGCATGCTGGGCCTTTGAATAATCCATAATTTTTCTAAAGAGTCTAAAATAAAAACCTAAAATAAATGATGAAGTAAAATGTTATTGCGTAACATTTGGTATTAAAGGTGTAGGGTATATGCTCGATGTTAAGTTAGCTTAATATTTAAGATCGTAACAGATGGAGCACTAAAATATATATACTGTAGTAAAACATTGTGTCTATATTTTGTTAATTGTTATGAGTTCTTTGAACATCACAGTGACTAATCTAGAAGTTAAGCAAAAATTCTGATTAACAGAGAAATGTGGTTAATGGAATTTTATTGGAAAAATAATCAACAGCCGGCATTTGAATATTAGAAATATGCAAATAAACCATTAATAAACTAGGCCTGTGCTGTCGTCCCTGACAGCAAGGTGTATATCAGCAAAATGGCCCCATACGTCTGCCACAACTTTCACCAACGGGCACCTTAATCAGACTGTGTTTGATTTCTAAGGGTTTTTATATTGTTAATGAGCAATTGAGAGGCCCCACCCCCACACCGATGGATGTTTTACCAAATTTTTTAAAATTCCCTAAAACTTCATTGTTCTTTCAGTCTCTAGGGGGTGCTACAGAGGTAACTGGCATCATATAGGTCAGATGTGTTCAGGGCCGGGGGGTAATTAGGTGTTTCAGGTTTGACCCTAATCTGGCAAAGTATGTGCAAGTTAGAGGCTGTCAAATATACCTGACTTCACCATTTCAAACCAAAATGGCCAACTTCCTGTTTGTTGTAGGGTGGGGCCATAATAATATTTTATGTTGGGTACAATGTGGAGAATCACTGTACCAATTTTCATTGCTCTCTGCATTCTCATTGCTATGTGCCTGTGTGCAAAATGTCTGGCAATTTGTTTTTGAGTTATTGCTTTCACAGCTAGGATCTGCTGACACGGACCGACGTGATTCCATAATATCGTCATTTCGCTGATATAATAACAGAAGGAATTATGAATTGACTGAATTACCCAACAGTTAAAATAGTGGAAATTGTTTAGAAATTAAGAGGACGGCCACGCATTTAGATGGTAGTCTAAAGAAGATTTACATTTGTCAGGAAAAGGTTTTCCAAAAAGGTTAGTGTGAGCATGTGTCGAATTAAGAGCTGAATAGATTTAAGTGACTAAACCTGTGTGTTTTTCCAATTTCCGTGTGATCTTACGAGTGCATCTAGCCAGATGGTCCTGGAGATCCAGAAAGGTCCGAACAGCAGATCCACGGCTGTTCTGTAGGTTTTCGTTGGTTCTGAAGAAATCTCAGCGGCTAATGTCTTACATCAGCCAGGCTTAGCTGAGATAGAAACTCTCACTAATGGCAGGTTTTAAGGTGAAAAACACATCTTTCAATGGGCGTGTGCTTAAATAGAGAGAAGTAAAACTCAATCTCTTTGTCCTTTGTCTTTGCAACATCTTGAACCGACTGGGCTCTGGTTGGGACTGGTTACTCCTTGAGCAACCCCCCAAGGCTTTGTTCAGAAATAAAACTTTGAGCGGGAAAAAGTGGGTGTGCATAAATTAATAGGATGAAACCAAATTTATGACCCAAAATCCTTTTACTTTCTTTGTGGCATACACAGTTTCACATTTCACTGTACACACAAACATATTAAGTACACATGTCATACTATACGACACACGGAGTCACAAAGTCTACCAAGGCACAATGTGTCCCCAGCCTTTAGGGTTTTACTACTCTTTCTACAAACGCAACCACTTGCAATTGTGAAGCCATTGCACATTTTCTAGTTTATTTATATAAATATTGTTTTTGTTTTCTTACTGGGAGTGCACCCTCAGGTTTCAAGTGTTCATCTTTTATTTCAATTCACAGTTTTACATTCACTCTTCAACAGGTCTGTTCAGGTAGGGATGGATATAATATTTGAATATTTCTGGTTCATCACTCTATTGCTGTAATATTGTGGTCATTATGTGACCATTCTATACCTTGAAATTGGATATTGTCTTCTTTAGGCTACATACTCATATTAGTCCCACCACTGTGAGGTTTTGGTCTCAAAGTTCTCCCTAGATTTATTTATTTATCCATAGATTTTTGCTCCATAATTTATACTTTTACTAAGGCAGCTACGTTGTTGCACCATACCATTTAGTTTGTCAGGCATGAAGGACTGGCCCTAAGCAACACCCTACAGGAGAGGTCTCTGTCACCCGGGTGACTGGGTATAAGAGCCAATCTTGGTCTCCAACTAAAGTTCCCACAGCAGATTAGCACTATCTAATATCTCTACGACCTGACAGGAGATGGCGTGGTTCACATTTTGTATAACAAAGTCATTTGTATAATGCAAAAATTGCAGAAAGCGTGCATGTGACTAGTGTCTACACCAGCCCTGTATATATGTTCTAAACTGTATGAATGCCTGTGGCCCATATGCAGAACACTGGTGTGATGGCATTATGGTTCTATCAAATGAATCCAAAACTACAAACCATAAAATAAAGCCACCAACATAACCCATAATAAAACCCAACTATAAATACAAACCCCAAAAGAAATGTATGTTTTCATCCTTTATTTACAAGAATGTCCAGTTATATTGTAAAAATAATTTGAAATAATACAAATTGAGTAGTTCCAGTTCTGCTGTAAATTCTTGACAAAATCACAAAATACATGACATAAGTTTGGTTTAGGACTTTTATTTTCATGTGTAGATGGTTCTATATTTTAACACTTTTGTTTAAGCGAAAATGCATTCACAAAGTATGAAAGAAAACCCCATTGTAGATCCATACAATATGTTAATATGACAGAACACAGTTACCACGAGCAGACAGCAGGAGACGTCTCTCTGGTCTCAAGAAAAAAGCCAAACTCTCAAAGGTGGTGCATACTATTACAGCCAATGCTACAAATGTATGGATATTAATGGTAAAGACAGCATATACAGTGAATACTTTGAAATTAATTACGTAGATTTGACCACTCTGTTCATAATAATGAAAGAAAAGACATTTACAGATTTTTTGCCAATAATGTAAATCTTATAATAAGAGGGTCCTTGTTTTTAGCCAGGCTTTAAAGTACTACTCAGACAGTCTAGTGATATTTTGTACTTAAAAGGTGTAGTCTGTAAATTTCATAAATTAGGAAAAGGAAATATTTAAAAAATGCTTAAAATAGACTATTTGACCCTGTTCTATGATGTAAAGTAGACTGTCTATAGTCTGTAGAGGCCAAGGAAGGGACTAAAAAAAATTTAAACATATGGACTACACCTTAAGTAGTAATTTGGTTGACCAAGTTGTATACTTTCTAAACTCAATACTAGAGTACGTTTCATACTTCTTTCACCAGTGGTAAAAGCACACACACATTTAGATGAGCTGACCTGATACATGCGCTGTTGTTATTGTGGCTTCTCATGGCACAAATCATGGACTCATATGATAGGATCTTTGCCATGCAAGCTCCCTACAGTAATAGCCTATTACACAGAGCAACCAAAGAATTAAAACCAAAAGTACAGAATAACCACACATTGCCAAGGCTAACTACGGTCAGTGAGTATGCAGAACAGATATTGGGATACACGGTAATAACAGTATTTCTAATAGTAGTAATAAGTACACAATCTTGAGTATCACATATTCATGAAACATTCATTCCTTTGATTTGATTTATTTACAGGATATATATTTATATTAGTGCCTCATTCTGAAAATAAAAAACTTTAACAGAAAACACAAAGGGCTGCATTCTGTTGTGAACGCTGTGCAAATAACATCTTTTTACATTGACTGCCTGTTTCTGCCTCAACCTCTACTGTAGGGATGTCAAATCAATATTAACATGTGGGTAGGCCTGTCAGCTTTGGACATGCACTCTGCACTGGTTATACCCACATTCAACTCCCAAAATACTACTGACACTATTAGCTTGTACGTAACCAGGATGGGTATGTTTTTAATATAGATCTCTGGACAAGTTTGCTAAAACATGAGCCTTTGACAAAACATAAGTGCAATTGTAATCCCAAACTGTGGGCTGTGGACCTCTATTGGGCCAAAAAGGTACTGCAGGTGAGCTGCCACAGACTGTCTACATTAACTACTGCACAAATATAAATATACATTTAGTTACCATAAGATTGTAATGTTTTGAAAACCACATTTGGACTCACTTTGAGACTGGGTGGACTCAGAGCCATCGAGATTAGAGAGTTGCACCATTGGAGGTCATTAATAGTTGAACGATCCAGCTTCAAAATAGTTCCACCTTTGCACAATTCTCAATGCATTTGAATGGCACTTTTAGCTTGAGCGGCTACATCTGGAACAAATTAGTTCAAGGAAGTGCTGTTTAAAAACTCAATTTTCGCCAATGGAGTTGTCATAACTTATCTCTATGGCTGAGTGGACTGCACAGACGTTTCTCAGAGGAGCTGTGGGCCTTTGGGGATTGCTGTACATTGCTGCACATTGAACTATTTGAATACAAGATTTTGTAGACAAATATCAACTCCACTACTGTATTTTAGCCCCATTTTTAAAGCTTATTCTAGTTTACATACATTTAGTCATAGATATAGTAGGTATCACCTATGAACATCTAGAGTAACTAGCACAATTTGAGGAAAACATTTCTAAAAAAAAAACCTAACAAAAAAAAAAGCCTAGCAGAAACTAGTTGCCTGACTTGAAGTCATGTGTTTTATACACACTATAGAAAAGCAGTCAATAATTGAATAGGTGTATTGTACATCCACTTTCTGTAACACTTTTAGTGTGCAATCAGAAGGACCATGGCATTACCATTGCACTTCCTTATTCTAGGCATCTTAGAAATAAAAAAATAAAAACTGTTTTTGTAATATGGATTCTCTATGAGTAGTCCCTTAAATTACAGTAACATATTTTCCTTTGGAAACAATATATAATTTTACCTTTAATAGCCAAGTGTGTAACTACTGCTATAGTTGACAATTTTTATATATATTTTTTTTTATTTTACTGGAAAAGGCTACAAATAATTCTGACCTGTGAGCCATTTCAAACACACATTATGACAACGCGAGGCATGAACATGACAGAGTCTTGGGAATACAAGCAAACAATGAAAAAAATGCAACAATGAAAGAAAAGAATGCAAAAAAAATAAATTAGTAAGGTAAATAATTCAAATTTGTCCATGAGAAGTTCTGTTCAATAGCAAACTGCCAAATTAGACCACAAGTCTTTGAGCTGTCCCTTAAGATTCTTCATTGTGAAGGAAATAAACACAAATCTCTTTATCTTCAAATAAAAACAAGTCCACAGTTTTAAGTCATGTTGAAAAACCTTTGTTGCTATTTCCTTGTTTAAAAAAGGGGGGAAAAGGCAATTGTAAGACATTTAAAGTATTTAAAAATGGGCAGAAATAAATTTGGGGAAAATTAAGTTTGGCAAAAAACTTCAAATAAAACGTCACCTTTTAGTTTAGATTTAGCTATATGTAGAAAAGGCTACATGGTAGATTTTGGCATGTTAGTACTAATACTAATCTCAATTCTGTTCTATTCTAGCAGGTCTTACATATTGTATACAGCTAATAGTTTAAATTTGCAAGTGCATTAAATATATAACATACATACATATATACACACATACATATATATATATAATATACACATATAAATATATACACGTGTGTATGTATATATGTGAGTATACATGTGTATATATATATACACACATATATATATATATACACATATATATACATGTGTATATATATATACACACATATATATATATATATACACATATATATATATATTTGAACACTAAAAGTAAATGTGAGCTTGAGTTTACAATATGTATGTGAAAAAGTCTTTTATTTGTTTTCATACAGATGTCATCAAAAAACCATGTGTGTTGTTGACAAAGGAGATATTTGGATTTTCTAGAGAGAAGCTGAGGTGTTTTCAGCAGTGGTTCAGATGGACTTGGAGGAGTCCTGTTTACTGATGAGGACCTCCAGGAGGCGCAGTTTAGCCTTGATTCTCTTGTACTCCCTGTACTCCTCCATCATGGGCAGCCGGTCTTCCTTCTGCACGTTTCTGCACAAGACAAATCAGTGTTTATTAAGTTAGTCATTATTTTGTACATCTTCTCTGGACATTATTATTATTTTTTTTTATTATTATTATTTTTTTTACCCCTCCTTTGAACCGCCACCTTACCGTGGTGGAGGGGTTTGTGCGCCTGAATGATCCTAGGAGCTATGTTGTTGGGGGCTACATGCCCCTGGTAGGGTCTCCCAAGGCAAACAGGTCCTGGGTGACAGGCCAGACCAAGAGCGGTTCAGAAGCCCATTATGATGATGACAACAACAAGGTCAATTACGTCGCCCGGATTGGCGTCACCGGGGCCCCACCCTGGAGCCAGGCCTGGGGTTGGGGCACACAGGCGAGCGCCTGGTGGCCGGGTCACTCCCCACGGGTCACGGCCGGGTCCAGCCCGAAAGGACGACGTGGAGCCACCCTCCCGTGGACCCACCATCCGCAGGAGGAACCATAAGGGGCCGGTGCAGTGTGGATCGGG
>JAVQKC010204925.1:0-14643 GCA_036025475.1 Philypnodon macrostomus | reverse complement strand
GTCTAAACCAGGTCTAAACCAGGTCTAAACCAGGTCTAAACCAGGACTGAGGAGCTCGTACTGGGTCTAAACCAGGTCTAAACCAGGTCTAAACCAGGTCTAAACCAGGACTAGACCAGGCCTAGACCAGGACTAAATCCCCCTCAGTGCAAACGTGTTTTCTATAGATGTATTTATATGAACAGGTCTTAACGGCTAATCTCAGCATGAATGACCTCATCTACAAAACACACTGTGCCACATTTGACACAACACCGGTTACACCGCACCCACCATCCCCATGGAAACAGCATTATGTTAGCATCGTGTTAGCATCGTGTTAGCTTGACAATTCTAAAAGCAATCAAACTTCACTAAAATAATCTATTGCGTGATCTGGATGAACCAGGCCCAAACCAGGACTAAATTGGGGTTAAACCAGGACATGGCGAGATTTAACTAGGAGTAAACCAGGTGTAAACCAGGACTTAATTAGGTCTGTATAATTTTAACTGGCAAAGCATAAGATATATTTTTCAATATAATGGAGATGTTTTCTTGTCTTGCAGCGGTACAGCGATCTCCGGTATTGTATTTGGCGTGGTCTTCCTGATGGGGGCGGTAGCGGCTCTTTTCCTCTGCGTGTGTATGTGTATGAAGAATGGACGAGGGTCGAGAGTGGGCGTCTGCAATACCTCCTACATCAACACTGTATCGCAGGGGTATCCAGGTACCTATATCACATGGTTTAGTCCTGGGTTAGATCTGGTTCAATCCTGGTTTAGATCTGTTTCAATCCTGGTTTAGAACCGGTTTAGTCCTGGTTTAGTCCTGGTTTAGACCTGTTTAGTCCTGGTTTAGTCCTGGTTTAGTCCTGGTTTAGACCTGTTTAGTCCTGGTTTAGTCCTGGTTTAGACCTGGTTTAGACCTGGTTTAGACCTGTTTAGTGACATAACAAGTGACATAACAATAGTGTGTGCTTGGACGGGGACTCGAACCACCAACCCTCTGATTGAAGGGCGAGCACCTACCGAGTTATTGTGAACGCGTTTAATGAAGTTTGACTGACTGACTTGTCTGACGGTTTTGTTTCGCTTAATGCACCTTATGGTCCGGTGTGCCTTATATATGAAAGTTTTTCGAAAATAGACCATTCATTGACAGTGCACCTTATAATCCAGTGCGCCCTATAGTGCGGAAAATACAGTATATTACTAGCTCAACTTGAATTTGTTTTGGGAAAATGACACTTTAGAGAGCAGGAAAAAAATCATGCTTGACAATAGAGAGGTCCTTATATGGTGAACACACACACACTTTTTTTTTGTAAGGTTAACTGGTCCAATTATACCCTGAACACAGCCAGAAATTAGCCACTGAAAAGCTGAAATGTCTCCCTGCCTTCTGAATGAATCATTGTTGCCATGTCTTTTCGCTGTGGTAATGTGACATACCATGGGGAGAGAAACGTCGTCCCACACATCTATGTACACGGTGCACTGATGGGTTCACTTTTCAAAATGATTGACTCACAATAGTAACGTGTCAGTGTGCTTGTTTTCAGATAATGAGAGAAAGCATGTCTCTTCCTACTCCCAACCATTCACTACTGAACTCCAGAGGCAAGGTGGGCGGCCACAGTGTCTCCAAATATACTGTATGCTCTGACTATGGCTCAAATTTGGTCAAATAATGGGAATATTACTGGTGCGCTGGGAGGAAAAACAGTGAGCTTCTTTGAACATTCAAAAGGTCATACGTTATAGAAATAAATATTACATTATGTTGGGAGAGGAGGAGAAGGTAACTTTGAAGAATAAGAGATTCATTTTTTGTTATTTTTTTATTGTTATGGTTGAGATGGGGTCAAACCTTTCAAGAGACTAATTCAAAGGAAACTGGAGAAAAATGTATGAAGCTGCTGACTCATATATGGAAACAAACATGAGTGGTGGGGGCTATACACACCACTTTAGGATCATCTAAGAAAAGATCATTAGGTCAGTAATTAATAGATCTCCAAAAAAACATAAAAAATTAGTAAATAAGAGACATGATATCTGGGCACCTTTTAAGCAATAGCGTCTGTAAAATTACAGCTTTTGGTAGCTGTTCCAATGAGCTAAATAACAGCATAGCCCTCCACAGTATTCCATTGTAACACATTCAAGTTTTTAGTTGTTCATTTAGTTAACAATATTTCCCTAGTGCATACGCGCTGTTTCTATACGACATTGTAGAGTAATGTTTGCTGATTTTCCCTCTGTTTATAAAACTGATATATTATACTGCACTACACTTTAGTTAAGTTGGACCAACTTTCAGGCATTTAATAATATAATAATGGGGACTTTTAAAAGAGCTTCTTCAACCTTGACCACGACCACTGTTTTCAAAACCTAAACCAATAAATGTTACTCAGCACAAATCAAAAGTACTTTTTTAGTCTAAAACTTTCCAAATGCATTAACAAAACCATAGAAGGTTTATCTTAATTATATTATACACAACCCTGATCTCAACATCACTGAGTTGGTCTGGGATCAGCATGAAGAGACAGAAGGAGGTGAACACTTCTTGAGGAATGTAGGGTAAAGTCTTGCCCAGTCGAACGATGAATCGACTAAGGCAATACTGGGAAGGGGCTTGTCAGAGAGTAACACAAACAAGTGATGTAAGAAAAGTTGACCTAAAAAAGTTTTAACCAAAAAATAATCCTAAAAAGAACTGTTATCTTGAATAAAACAAGTTTATATGTAATAAATTAGACCAGCTTTAGTGAATCAACTTCTCGACCTCACAGACCGAGGGCTAACAGCCCTCGAAGACAGTATGATCACATGACTGAATCTGGATTTTTCTATTGTTCACTTCTAATATAATTTGTAATTTTACTTGATAGGTCTTTAAACCTGCTTAAAACCATTCAACATTCAATTTCCACAATATTTGGTCAAACATGGCCGCCCTCCTCTTCCCACCTTTCATGTCTTCACCTACCCATCTCTTTTGTCCTGGTCTTTGTTCTGTGTATGTATTGTGTGAGCCTGTGTCTCTGTTGCCTCTTCCAGTGGCAGTGGGCCAGCTCTGTGGCTGATCACAGTGATCCGTCCCTGGGGAGGAGCGGGTCTGACACCTGGGTGACTGCACTGGAGAGTCGGCGGGTATGTGCACGTGGCTTTCTGTGTGCACGTCAAGAAGCTAATGGGCAGCTTGAAGGGATTATAGCTTAGCTATTGGAATTACTGGGAGTTCACACACATGCACACACACTAAACTGTCAATATTATACTGGAGTCATCCAGGGGTATATTGGCTTACCCGTTACACTTCCGTGCTTCTTATTAGCATTAGCTCTCCAAAACAAACAGGGTTAAGAAGACTCAACCGTGACCGGGCTACAAGAGGCTCTTCAGGGTCATGGAGATCCCGACAGGTTTAGCACACACTATCAAAGCCTCAGGGAAACTATTACCGCTAAAATATATGATATAATAAAAAATAAATATAATAAGAACCACGACACAACAACCAATATTTGTGCCAAAGTACGACACAAAATGAGATGGCACCAAGTGAGTTAGAATATAAACCAATCTGTTACTGTCTTAGTCTTTAATATAGTTAGTCATTAATATAGACCCTTTCAAAGTTTGGAAACAGAAAGTTCTAAATTCTGGAATGGAAGCAACTGGAGGCAAGACCATAATACATTTTAATGGAGAAAATAGAATTAGCCTCAAACTATTGCAAATAAAGAAGATTTTGACAAATGCCAACCACTCTCTACATCTATCAGTGATGTCAGAGCCTGGTTAGGAAACATTAGTGAATGTACCTCACATATGTATGTTTAATGTACACATTAGTAACAGATATTTAGGTTTTACTGGACAAGTCCTTACAGAAATGTTGTTCATTGTATGCTCAGATCCCTCACCAGAAACACTACTTTTGTAAAGTTAACTCACTTTTGTTCCAGTCGCCTCCATTCCGTAATCTTAAATATTCCAAATGACAAACATTTTAAAGCGTCTATACAGCACATTATAAAACTGCCCCATCCTTTTTCTGTACCATTGCAAGACAGTGAAATACACACATTATCCACAAGAGGTCAGTAATTTTAATTTGTTTAAGTGGATTAGGAGATATGGCAACTGCATGGAGAGTGATCTGTGCTTATTTATTTGACAAGTACCCTGCACATTTTACATGTCATACACCCATGCACTTTGTAGCCATAGCTAATTTTGCCATTGACTTTAGTAGAAATAGTCAACTGCCTGTTAGTCGTAATCAAAGAAAATAAATAGCTTTACCTTCCTACGGGTGATTCAGTTTCCAGCATATACTACCATGGGCTTAATGTACAGTACATATATATATCCAGCTATCTCAAAGCTTCTTCAAATTGTTTATGACTGGTGCTCATCTTTAATGTGTCTCACCATAAAGCGGTGTTCGTTCACACATTCACAGTACAGGCTATCCACAAATATGTTTTACAGCGTTCATTACTCGAGACCGTTTGAAATAATTAGACAATCAGGTGAGATACTTATTAGAAATCTCCTAAAGTACACATTTTGCCTTCATTATGCAGATGAAAGGTAGTTAGTTAGTATTTAAATTCGATCCATGTAGAGCAAATGATGTTGAAAATTGTATCTCACAACACCCTGTAGGTGTTAAGCACTCAGTGACACTCTCAAAAGACTGCAGTATAGCCACAAAACTGAAGTGCTTGACAAAGAATAGATACATCATTTGGGAATTTGACTCCTGAATGTACCGACCGCTGGTAATGTTATTGTAATAATTATAATCTTGCAACGGAGATGAGCTGAAAAGAACAGCGGTAGTTAAAAGGACTGAATTAATGACATTTAGAACAAGAATAGTGTGAGAGACACAGAGAGAGACAGATTGGGGTGCGGGGCGAGAGAGAGGTGGGCTTACATTATTAATGTGAAAATTAAGGAGCTAAAAGACAGATGTTAGAAGAAAAGTGAACTGTGTCCGTTCAAAAAGGCTGACAAGCGAGGGAGATCGTGCAGGGGAGAGATGATGGTGTTTCAATAGAACGGCGATAAAGAACAAAGACTTGAACGATGGAGGGAAAAGCAGTGGCAGTGAAGAAAGAAAAACTCAATTATGGCAGAAGATGGAATAGGTAAAGAAATCACAGCTATTATTTAGGTATAAGCCTATTGTAACGCGATAGGGCTTTTTATGTACACTGTAAGAGTTGACAGAGTAACCTTGCTTCTAGGAAAGTGATTGACTCAATAATACTAATTGGATTCCATTATTAGCTTCAAGGGAACCTACTCAGGCCTTTTTTTTCAAGATTTTTTAATCATTTTCAACACTTCTAGATCTGGATTTGTAATGTCCTTTTGGGTCTGCT
The DNA here is from genome assembly GCA_036025475.1 of Philypnodon macrostomus. Lineage (NCBI taxonomy): Eukaryota > Metazoa > Chordata > Actinopteri > Gobiiformes > Eleotridae > Philypnodon > Philypnodon macrostomus. The sequence goes on along the minus strand of JAVQKC010204925.1, from coordinate 9,251 downwards.
GAAAAAAAAACCAATGTCCAATTAAAGCCTTTTGTTCCCCTGTTGGCCACGCCCCCTTCCCCTCAATGCAAAAGCTGTTCTTACACTCACTTGGCTAACGCAATACTGGGGTCACATTGCATCAAATAAATAGAGTAGCAACGCTTTAATATAATCATCTTTATTTATACATCCACGGCCATTATACACTTATACACTGCGTTATAAACAATCTTGGTTTATTTAATGGTTGGAAAATGTTTTTTGAACTCAGAGTCAAAGCATTCTCAAACTAAGTCCAAACACATCCATACCTGTATTCACAGCACTGTGTGGCAATTACACAAATAAAGAAAACGGAACAGATTCGGGTTGAAAATGATTTACACCAATTTGGACACCTGCTAAGCCCCGATTGTGTTTATATCTGAAAATAGAAACTAGAATCAAATAATTATCAATTAATTTGTATCTATTATAAATTGTATAAACAGCCTCTCTTCACTGACCTTTGGCTTCTCCTCCAACCTTTTGATTTTACTGGATTCTTGTCATTGTCTTTTATCTGGCTTTTACTGGGCAGTTTCTTTTATTTGGGTCTGTTTTTATTGTATTATTAATTGATATATTTTGCACTTTCTGTACAGCACTTTGGTCAACTGAGGTTGTGTTATAATGTGCTATATAAATAAATTTGACTTGACTTGATTTGGATTCCACATCAATGTATAGAACTATTTCACAAAATAACTTAAACACAGTCAAAGAAGATTGCCGAGCCCCTGTTTAGTTCACTAAAAGCTATTCTTTGTTACATCTTTGAAGCCCAGCCTCAAAAAGTCTTGAAAGGCAAAACACAAAAAGTTATTTTTCTTTTTCCTTCCCGTCTTTGTAACCTGTGCGAAGCTTTGTGAATCTTGTAAAGTTGCACACACATTCACACACAGCGTTCTTACCCCCCTACAGGGCAGAACTGATGCAGGAAGAGATGAGAAACCACTACCTCAGGGGTAAACACACCTCATTTCACACTCACACAAACTGTTCCCTCACCAACACACAACCATATACATACTACATATAGAGCATCCAAAAACGCCCTTGATTTCACACAGGAATATTGTCCAAGTACTTATTTTTCACACCAATCACAAGCCACCATTTCCCTAGGCCTGGTGCACTGGCTTCTGTTCTTTTAAGATGAGAATGCATGTCTTTGAGTATCCTTGTGTGAGGTTTTTGAGTATATCGCCCAAGCGTGTGTGTGTGTGTGTGCACGCCCTGGTGTATAGGGCAATGTGGCTGGGACCTAGCCAGGTGGAAAATTGATGCTGTAGAGGATTGCAGATACTAACTGGGTCACAGGGAGAAACGGGAATCAGGGGATGAAAAAGTCTCATTGTGGCGGACCCTAAATGTGTGTATAGAAAATGCAACACATCAGAGCACATGGGAGGGACAGAGCCCAAGCCAAAATGAAACTGGAGCTCTAAATCGATCAATACTAGGAACAATGACTCAATTCTGTATTTTTTGACTAACAAATGTCCTAAAGGAAGTGGTTCTACAACTAAAGGAAACCAATATTGTTCCTGATAAAAGGCTGGATATAGGCAGAGCGTGTGTGTTAGGTACAATTTACACATTTTATTGTTTCTTATGGATGCAACCCCAAAACATATCTGTACATGTACATGCACATGTGATCGACCAAAGCATGACATTACTCTCAGTGTTCGCCTATAAACTGTCCACGACATAGCTATGTTGATGTGAAAAGAGTCAAATTAATTTGACTTACTGTATAGTTACTGTAGCCTTGTGTCTCTGTTGCACTGCTCCTGCCTGATTCTCTAAATTGAATTCCCACAAACACATTATCCAAATAGTGATCTATACTTTGATGGTTTGGGTGTGTTTTTACCATGTTGTCTGATGTAGGTTTTTCAACAATTATGAAATATTCATTCAAGATTCACTAAAGGCTTCACAAACAGCACCTGCACTGTTGAAGGATAATTGGACAACTTTACTCCACAAAAACAATGTGCCTTCTTCCGACTAATTCTGATCTCATCTGAACCCACTGACCTGTTGACATTAAAATACCTGCAGCACCCAAGTCCCGCTTCCATACCTGTTATCCGAGCAATCATGTTTTTTCTGGGCTTCCTCAGTTTGCTCATTGATTTTCTTCTCATTTTTTTTATCCTCAGCACCACCAAGTTCTTGTGCTGTACTCAAGACCAGCTCTCATTGTTAAACTATTCAATGAAACCCATCCAAAGTGAAAGAGACAAAGCAATAGAGAAAACCTTTTTTGATGTAAGTAAACCTGTTTAGGAATTCACCATATTAGGCTGGATGAAATATTAAAAAGCCATTCAAAAATCAGCCAATGAGGTTGTGTTTTTTGTTGGTTGGTTTTTTTACCCAGATAACTTCAGATAAATTGTTGGATGTGGCAAGAATTCTTTGTTTTTGGATTTGGAACAGTATCAGTATCCAGAAATTGCTTCAAGGATTACGTACCATTGTGAGAACAGTTGAAAGTTTGAGTAGATTTTTAATTGTTATGGGATATAGGGGCTTTTTGGCTCAGAGGATATAGCAGTCACTCTAAACTAGAACATGCTTGGTTCAAATCAATTTCAGGATAGGTCAAATTCCTTATTGGAGATCTGCACTCCAAGGCACCTCTACATTGAAAACAGCATGTATTTTGTGCCACTCAGAAACGTCGTATTTAAAACAGAAACTATAAGTAGATCATCAGTATGCTAGGACTGTCCCCTTGGCTTCCATTAACATTATGTGGAGTGAGTTATTCAGCAAACTTGAGAGCGTAAAATAGAGCATAAAACAAGGAACATTAAAGTGAAGAAAGTGCTTTAAACATCTTTTGATTTACAGTGGGACTACATTATCAGCCTGTTTATTTTGGCAGTCGAAGACTCATGCTAATCTCAAATGAATAAAAAATAGCTGAGTTATATAGCCAGGCCTTAAGACACTTGTCAGCCTGTCAAATGTGGGTACATTTTTTATTTTTGGCTACTTACGCAATCACTCTCACTAGCCACTTGGGCCAGTTTGAATGTATGTAATTATATTTTAACTGATCGGATCTTGTCTATTGCCAAAAGAACACTGAAGATGAGTTTATTGTGGGCATTTTGTGATAATCAATTCATTTATTTGGAACACAATACCCTTTGGACTTTATTTTGATAATCATATTATTATTATATTAATATTATCGTTAATTGGATATAGGGTGACACCTTATTTATACATAATATTGACTCCATGATTAAAAAGTTGCATTGTTTCCCTTTATTTGAAGCCCTGATTACAGATTTAGACTGTACAGCACACACAGAATATAGAGGTATACAGTAGCTGCCCCAGACCTCGATATAAACCCCCTAGCATCAGCTTCTGACAGGTGGTTTATGACACATTTATGTTCAGCCCAGGGCACATGACTGATTTATCTACATCAAAAACACTGAGAGACACACTGTACCATACACCACACTGTCACCTCTGGACCAGGCTGCTGTCTTAGCCTCCAACCTCAGTCACTCACTCCCTGACCTATCTAAAGACACATGCCCCCACATATGCCCACACCTCCGGCAGCCCACAGGACTCCAGCTTACTCTCACAGCACCCGCTCTATGACATCTGACAAAATAAGCTGCCAGAGTCACTGTGGTTATCCCAGTCAGCAGAGTGACCCTCGCTGTGACACAGTAAAAACACTATGCTTTGTGTTATACCATTCTATAAAATAGCCTCCTGGATTTTATTTAAGCTTTAATCATTTCAAAGAGTGAAACCATTCTGCACGAACCACTATGGACCAAACTAACACAAAGAGTTAGAATGTTGGCAAAATGTAGATGAAAAGGATACAATTAAAACAGAATCACAAAAGAGCTAGATTATTCTCTTGGTAGATCGTATAATCTGGGTCTACTTAAAGTTTTCTGCATAAATCTAAAGATATATTGTACATTTTACCTTGCTTTTACTTACTATGTCAAAAAGAAGCATTGTGAAAGCCTAATTATGTTTTTACAGCTGCACATAAATAATACAAAAGTACTTTCGGCACAGCCGTTGGGTGACATCATCATTCAGAGATCACATTAACAAAACCACAGCAAAATAATAATACCCTGTCAGTGTTTTACATTCAATTGTAGAGCATCATTTTGACTGATGACTTTTTATTCCACAGATAAATCAGTTTGGCTGTTGAATCAGTGTTTGTTTGCATGTTTTTGTTGATTGATCATTTTTAATACACTTGATTGTAATTCCCCTCTGGAACTACAAGTACCAGCCAGAATATATATTTTAAATAAACCAGTATTTTTTTGTGTGTGTAAATAGGAAAAATAGCAGTCAACTATATAGTTGTATGCATGTTACTACAAGCAATAGTTATTTGGTTTAGTTGTGCATTGGACATGCTTTTATGGGACCTCATTATTACCATTGGCATAACATCGCTCAAAAGCTCAATAGTTTTACTATTCCCAATAGAGCTCTATTATTGCACTTGATTGCATTGCTTTGTAATGGGAACTCCACCAGAAAATACAGTTATTTTGTAGCTATCCCTTTGAGCTTTTAAATGTGTCAAAACTGTCAGTCATGTGCTAAAGGGTGACTTTTATTCATCTTAACATTCTGGGGAGTTTAGAAGACAGCATTGTGTAGCTCTATAGTGTGAGGCAGGACCATAATAACATGGTACAATAACTTTTATTATTAATGATCTAATTTCGTCAAGCTGTCTTGACTTTATTTTTTACCAGAAATGGAGCTTGCTGCAGACAGTGTCCCCGAAGTCATGCATCTTTTAAATATGAGCAGATTTTCTCTAAGTTAAAGTATTTTCTCCAAAAGACTGCGTCAGTGAAGGCGCATCTTCAAAGTGCCTTTTTGTGTCCATGTTTTCTCCTGACCTGCCATTATGCACCAAACCTTAAGAGGAGGCCTATCATACAGTATTTTCAGTTCATATTCACATTAGTGTGAGAAAACCCAGTACTTAAAACCATCCTCTGAAGCTATATGCCATGTTTTCCTGGTTTTACCCCGGAGTGCAACCACAGCAACCAACTTAGTTTTATTTGTTCAAATCTGACAAAGTAGGGCCTGCTTTTTGTTTATTGTTGTTTATTTTGTTGTTTACCTGAGCCCCGATTCTCTCTCACCACTCACATCTCATTACTTTTCAGACAGCGGGTATTCTCTCGTGTCTACTTGCTGTTTTCATTCACCAACTTTTAATGTGTCCCTGACTTTTTTGTCCAAGCCAGTTTAGACAAGAAGCGGACAGATATCCAATTCAATTCTCAGTCAAAACTCACTCATTAAAAAGTTCCTGTATGCTGATCCTCTGACCTAAAGTTGAAAACACTTGGTTTCAATTTGCTACTTAGCTGGGTGAAGATGCTATAAATTGTTAATAATAATAATCATACACCACTTAATAATGTGGAGCCCACATTACACAAGAACACACTGGCCCCCATGTATTGTGCTGTGTGTGTTTACAGCCATCGACATTCATTCAGCCTGTTAAAACAAATTACCTTGACATTCTTAAGTTGCATCTGTGAAGCACTCACAGCATTATCATTGAGGGGGAAAAATGAATTGGCATTTCCATTAAATAAAAAAACTAATAGATTCAAGCCTGAATTAAAACCACGTGACTGAAAACCCCCAATCACAAAGTAACTATTTCACAATAGCTGTTCAATGGGGTAGTATGCAGGCTCTATATGTTATAAAAAAAAACTCTATGAAATCCTGTGGGGACATTATCATTTGTACACCATACTCCACAAACCCAAAAGATCTTGCTCTTTTAAATACTGATACTCTGAACCGGTGACTCTCAGACTTTTACCCAAGAACCACCACAAAAAAGAATGGGTCTCCACTTTCAATTAACCCAGAGAAATGCATTACTACTCACCACCACTATAACTGGAGTGAAAACAGATTATATTGAATTAGGACTTGAGGCACAAAAGAGAAGTACTCAAAATTGTACAAAATTGTTCTTTTTATCAGTAAAAATGATCAGACAAACAATACTAATTCAGATGACCCGGGACACGCAGACACAATTCACAGAGGGGAAATCATCACGTGTTGTGTGTGCTGCTCAAGTGTGAACATGTGTGTTCGACCAATCTTAATCACTCCCTCCATAATTACCATTTTCTTGTAAATGGCTCTGACCTCTTAATCACCATTTTGCCCTGTGCCCATGTGCGGCCATGTGTCTGCTGCCCATGTGTGAAAGACAAGAGAGGAACAGAAAGAAGGGAAGAAAAAGGCAATTTGGCTTATAGCAAGTGTCTGATTGTAACTATGCAGGACACGAATCGTCTTCTGCACACACACAGTTACAGTACAGTGTAACAATGGCCGTGAGTGTGAGCGTGTTTGAGTGTGTGTGCGAGTGTGAGAGTGTGTGTGAGCGTGTGTGTGAGCGCGTGTGTGAGCGTGTGTGTGTGTTTGAGCGTGCACTATGACAAATGCAAGACACAATTTCCTGCTATCTCAGATAAACAGGAAATCCTAATCAAGCCAAAGGAGAATGGATGGAGCATTTCCGTCCTTGAATCTAGATTCTTGATTTTTCTGAAAAACATAAAAGTGTGGCACAGTCTTTTACAGATCGCTTCTATTTCTATTTTTGTTCAAGTGACATTTGAACATATAAAAGAGTAGATTGTCTGAAAAGGGAAGAGCTGAACCAACACCTCCCTCCGCAGGGTTAGACAAATTCTTTCCAACAACCAACCAAAGTACCAAATAGATGCATTTTATCTTATGATGACCCAAATCCCCTTTTTTGGAAATAAACAAACAGGATTCCTTCCTCACAGCTTCACTTCAGAAATAGTCTCATACTTGCCTATTGCAATTTTTAAAATCCTTTTCTGACCTCAGAGAGAACTTGTTTGCCGGTGAAAGCTCTTTTCAACTCAAAAAAGCTTTTTCTTCTTCTTCTAGAAGTATACAATATGGGATGAACTTTGCAGGTAATGGCAGTGCTTCACATGTATTCAACAAATGTTGGAAAGTATTCGGGCAGCTCAATTAATAAAATAAACAAACATATTCCATCTGTCTCCTTTTCAGCCAAATGGGACATCATTATTGTGTTAGTTTGTCTTGGTCCTGATTAGGGCCTAGCACACTGATCAGTTGACTCAAAGTGGCATACATTTTACAGTAATTGTTTATTGATATGTTATTATCTGTATGTATGCTTCAGGCAATAAAACAACAAACATATATATTTAAAGAAAACTCTATTTACCCACTGAGAGACTGAAAGCATATCTGACGCATCGATGTGTTTCCATGGCAAAATACAATATTCAATAGACTGCTTTCCAACATGACAGAGTAAATTAAATCTTATTGTAATAACTTAATTGCAGGTCTATTAAAAGGTTGAACATGAATTGAGTCACAGACGGATGCTATTAGGGGTTATTGACTTTGAAAACACAATACAAATTTTCGGAAATCGAAGTACCGCTGATTAAGCCCCAGCAATTTCCATTCTACACAGAAGCACAAACTATTACCAGTGACAGTTGTGTTTTTAATGTAGTTGAAAGCCATTGAAGCCCACAATGTCCTTCAGAATTGTTGGGTGTGTTTTAAACCAAATGTTACTTTTGCTCTCCCACGGGAAGACTCTTGAAGACTATAAACACTAGCATAGCATTGGGCATTTTCAAATTTTCTGCTTAACTGACAAGCGCTCAGGATTGGGACAGAAACAAGTGTAGAGTAAAATAAAAAAAATTGTGACATTTAACATTGTGGTAACTTAAGTTTTGGGAAATAAAATCTTGCTGGTCCTAATTTACAGTGTACCTTGATATACAAATTATGCTAGTAATATAGTCTTATTTAGTCTTACCTGGTTCTGAAGTTCGCCGGATGCGGGTGCCCGTCGTACAGAGACAGGAAGTCATACTCTTCTTCTATGGCGAACGACAAGAAGACGAGCTGGATTCTGCTGCCCTCTTCACCCACAATGACCCAGGTGCAGTTGGCCCCGTTTGGATAGCCATAGGGGAAACCTGGAGATTCTATACTGCCATTTCGGCCCTTCAGGGTACCGCCACATGTGTAGATAAAACCTGCCAGGGAGAAGACACAGTATCTTTGTATGAGATTTCTTTCTTTTACTGGAAAATAAAACATGATATATGCTTGTGCCGGGAAGACATTTGAAATTCAAATCAGATTCCTCATGCATTCTTATGGCATATGCCGCAATATGTATGCATTTCCATATACAATACCAATGTGAGTTTCAGAGACAGCTGGATACTTGTAGAAAAATACAACAGAATAATACAGGGCACATGTAGGTTATGAGGCACACACAAAAAGTTGTTAAAAGTGAAATAAATTTTGAAGAACTCTTAAGAATGGTGATTTTGGGGGAGAAAAGTACAATTTTAATACAACACATAGTTTTGTAATAGCAACAGTTTTGATTATAGATTGAAAATGTGAAAAATAGCACGATTTATACAAGTAGGTCAGCATTGGTGCATGATTATACATTATTACATGGTATAACTAGGCCTGTGCTGTCGTCCTCTGCATCAATGTGTATATCAGCAATCAACATTCTTCTTTCAGTCTATAGGGGGCGCTACAGAGGTAACTGCCAGCATATTGGTCAGATGTGTTCAGGGCCGGGGGGTAATTAGGTGTTACAGGTTTGAGTCTAATCGGGCAAAGTGTGTGCAAGTTAGAGGCTGTTAAAAATACCTGACCTCCCAAATTCAATCCAAAATGTCCAACTTCCTGTTTGTTGTAGGGTGGGGTAATAATATTTTATGTTGGCTACACTGTGGAGAATCACTGTACCAAGTTTCATTGCTCTCTGCCAAAGTAAGTGTGTCCAGGGTCCCATAGGGGTCATACACATGGCTACAACAAACAGGAAGTCATTTTGGATTGAAAATGAGAGGACAGGTATATTTGACAGCCCTAACTTGGGTGGCAGTGGTGCAGTGCGCTCGCCCTTCAACCAGAGACTTGGTGGTTCGAGTCCCCGTCCAAGCACACATTGTTGTCTGTCCCTGGGCAAGACACTTAACCCACATTGCCTATGAATGAATGTGGTTGTATGATTGGTGTTCGGTGGTGGTCGGAGGGGCTGTAGCTTACCATCATCAGGTGTGACTGGAGTGAAT
>JAVQKC010204911.1:0-11895 GCA_036025475.1 Philypnodon macrostomus | reverse complement strand
TCTCTCACAGTGGACATGCACCTACGATGAAAATTCCAGAGCCCTCCATGACTTCTAAGTGGGAGAAATAGCAAAATAGCAAGGTGTTCAAATACTTGTTTTCTTCACTGTATGTATATACGTCTGAACAAATCACCTCTTCTTCCTTGTGTCGTTTGCGTGCAGTATCCTCTCTCTCAGCCTTCAGCCTGAACTCCTCCTGAGCCACACGTTCTCTTTCAAGCCACTCCGAGTGTAGCCGCTGTCTACAGAAACACGCCAAGTACATACATGATCAGGGTACATTTCAAGTGAAAATTTAAGACCTTTTAGACCTTTTATTTTTTGATGATTCAGTGCCAACTTTTCATCTTACTGCAGTATTAAAGTACATAGTTATTTGAATAACTATGTAACTATGAATAACTACTACTAAATAATAATAGAATTTAAAAGGATTGAAAGAGATATACATAAAGAGATATATAAAAGAGACATACCCATTATTATCAGGACTTAAGTGTTTTGAAAGTTTAACACAATCCAACCTTTCTTCTTCAGCATTCTTCTCCTCTTCTCCGTTCTCCCCATCATCACAATCATCATCATCTTCTGGCAGTTGAATCGTTTCATCGTTTAAATCTAGAAAATAATACATGATTTGTAAATCTGGATCTGGTAAACGTAAACGTTCTGTTCATTCATACCCGTCTCTCTGGCCTGAGCTAAAGCTTGGCGTTTACGTTTTCTCCTTTCCTTCTTTAGGGCAGCCCTTCGTTGCTTTTGACTGAAAATAAAAAAGTCCATGTTTATTATGTTTACAATAATCTAATATCTGATTTAACAGAGTCATAATAAAAATAAAAACGCTGTAAAATAGGACGTTCATTTCCTTTTTTACTGCAGAAAGATACTCGAAGCTACACACCTGACAACTGGAGCAGCGACTTGGGCAGTGGGCGCTGCCATGGTCTTTCTTTACGTCTTTACCAAATCCTCTCAACGGCCATGTGATATTTTTGAAGTACCGGCACAAATCAGGGTGATATATATAAAATATAATTTATGTTTATCTCAGTTTGTCCCATAGAAGTGCGCATGAAGGAAGAAGAAAACGACTAAATAAATGTACTTCCGGTTCCAATTCAGCTTGAGCGCCCTCTGCTGTGGTTCTCAAATACTGCGGTACTTTTTAGTGGTACACAGAATGTTTTGCAATTGGAGTTTGGGTTGGTTTAGTCCTGATTGGTCTCATTTTAGTAACAGAATGGTCCTTTAAAAAGCTAACACAGTATTTTGAGGCTATTTGGTGTTAGCGTTGGTATCGTGGTTTATATTTTCTAATTCATGTTCATAGCTTGTTTTTTAGGACTTCATCTTTAATATTCACAGAATTTTTGCCTATAAGGGAGTCATGGGTCCATCGGCCCCAAATAACCAGTATTTCCCATGTCTCAAATCCCAGGAACTTATGATTTTTGTGTTTATTTTAGTCAATAATATTATACATTTGTGTATAGCAATGTATCTTAATTGTGTAACACACCAAAACTGAAAATATTACTATTTTAACCAAAAAAGATACAGACCATTTCAATTTTACCAGACCAACTAACACAAAAAACATCAAATTATATATACATACAAAACATTGTCCATCCCTTATAACAGACAGCACAAAACACTACACTTGGCAACTTGAAATTATAAAAACTAAAGTCCTTTTCTCCCAAATGATAATACTGAACTATTGCTCTCTTGTGTTGCGTTATTCGTTTTTTTTGTCCAATGTGGGTCTTGAAAGGAAGAAGTCTGGACCAGTGGAGCATCGGTAGCACAGCAGCTGAGGCACTAAACCATACAGGACGTTGACCAAAAGGAAAACATGTTGGCTGTTGACAGGGACTCGGTAAGAGAAAGGCGTCCGAGTGTGAAGTGATGCTCCGATGTGAGAAAACTGGGCCTATGCGAAAAACAAAAGACACATGACCAGTTAATCGCAGGGCTCGTGCAGGGACATACACTGACGGACGAGTAATTTAGGCATGCTTGTAGCTGGCTATTCTTGGTCTCTCTCATTTGTTAACTATGGATTCATCCTTCTAACTTTCCTGGTTTGTTGTCATCAGTTATTTATCCTGTATTATGCTGTGAACAAACTACTTGTTCGATATTAGTTAACATACTTTGTGTTTAGAGTAGACTTTTGATTTATCTATTAGTGATATATAAGAAACACTGTAAGTAGTCTGTGATGCAATGGTAAAACATAACTGGGCCTACGCTATCATCCCCGACAGCAAGGTGTATATTGGCGAAACGCCCCCATACGTCTGCCACAACTGGCACTAAAGGGCACCTTAATCAGACATTGTGTGATTGCTACGGTAACTGCCATTATATTGGTCAGATATGTTCAGGGCCGGGGGGGTAATTAGGTGTTTCAGCTTTGAGCCTAATCGGGAAAAGTATGTGCAAGTTAGAGGCTGTCAAATATACCTGATCTCCCAAATTCAATTCAAAATGAGGCATTCTTTATTTGACCTCTGTAATTTGCCTATGTACATTAAATATACCCTAGCCCAGATCATTGTGCCAAAATTCATGTGCTTCATGTTGGCTCAATTAAAGAGCGTCAGGGCATTCATTTGTTAATTATTTAATTGTCATTAATTGTAGAAGTACCAAACTCAATCCAGTTCTGCATCTTCATGATATGTACCTGTGTGCAAAAATTGATAAAGATCCGGCAAAAACTTTTTGAGTTATTACATTCAGAGTTTTGGGCAGTAATTAATTAATTACTTAATTAATATTCATCGAAGAAGTATGGCATCTTTATGATATGTACCTGGGTGCAAATGTTGAAACTGATCCGGCAATTCGTATTTGAGTTATCGCATTCACACGTAGGATCTAAGTGCGCGGACAGTATGTCACCCACGTGATTCAATATATAATATAATTGCCAACTTTAAGTTTACTACACCAGTGGTTTTAAAGTGGTCTGACTGTGGGACCCATTAGTATTCCTAGTGTTGATGTGACCTATTTTACATAACCATTGTTTTATATTATTGTACCTTTTTTTATTTCACTTTATTCTGTTATACTATAAAATAAATCTACTGTTTCAAGTGTATCTCCTCTGTGTGTTATACTCAATTAGTTTATAGTCTATATCTATGTCAGCTCGTCTCATGGCAACCTCTGTTGTCTGACAATCAGCCTATTTATAGCACGTTCAAACAGCTGACATTTAAGTGAATACCACCAATACCACCATTCCTGCTGGTCTGAAGTCATCCTGATCCCACTGTTGAGTGACGCGTCCGTGTGCACAACACAATAGCTGCTTTGTGCATATAGTCAGAGTGGTACATTGGCTGCCTCCACTAGTCTTTCCTTTTTAGGTTTAAAGGTTTGCGTGTCGCATTTACAGCAAAAAAGGCCAAACAAGTCATTACCTCAACCATAAATAAAGAATGAGGTAAACTATTTGGACAGTTTATAAAGAGGATATTACAAAAGTACAGTCACTAAATTCCTTGAGCAGAGAATTAAATGAATGTCAGTGCTGGTGTTTCTAATCTTAAGATACAGCCTAAGCGTGGACCACCGCCTGCGTAAGTGGCCTTTACAGCACAACTCCTTTTGGGCCTCCCATAGTAGTGCTTGGCCGTAAACACCGGGTTACCCCCACGCTCAAAGGGCAGGCGGGCATGTGGCGGCAGGTGGGAAGTCTGCTTGCACAACAGCAGTAGGTACTAAACACTGCAGTAAACTATAATGGCCTGTGATATGAGTTATTGCATTGCACGATACATTTGGATTAATACAACTGAGTCTGTATTTGTCTACTCCAAGGTCACATTCTCCAACACTGCTGTCAAAGACTGCAATATAGTGATAAAGGTCTTTAACCTTTGATTTCCCTTCTATCAGATTGACCAAATATACAGTACAGCCAATTTAAAAAAAGCTAAAAATGTTTTTACTTTGAAAAACTGAATACATTTTTCAATTTATGGTCATTTTGGGATAGGCTCTAGACTCTAGTAACTAGGGATTCACTGATTCTTGAATCCTATACCAATATTTAACTCACTACATTACCACAAACATGTTTTGATTATTAATTAATATTGGTCTCCATAAAGTGAGACTTTTAGCTTTTCTTTCTCTGGCTGTTTCTAAATTATTCAACATTTTGGTTTTTATACAGACCTTGTTGGGCCATACCGATATGTATCCCTACTACAGCCTAAAGTGAATCAACTGGTATACTCTTAAATAAGACAAAAGCCATTCCAAAACATGTGATAACAAAGCTGAACTTACCTGAGCCAAAGCCCCTGAATGAACAAGAGTCAAATCTGGCATCCATTCACATCCTGGGACGATTAATGCATAAAGAGCCAGGATGTAGTATGGCCCAGAGTAGAACATGCTCACCAACATCTACCAAAGCAGATGTGTAGTTTTAGACTCAAAATGCCTGGATTTGATTACATGTGGGTTAATATTTACCTGCACTTTTGGATAAGCCGATGGGTCTTTGAGGTAAGGCTCGAACTGGTGTGTGTAATCCTGGCACCACTGACCAGGGCAGTCCAAGGCAATCTAAAACACACAATATGTCAAATACGGTCTATGTGCACAAACTGGGTTGTGTAAAAGTCTCACCAGGCCCCTGAAGACGCAGAAGGCAAATGCTGGGATGAGGTAGATGACAAAAAGGAAGTCCATGGGTCTCTGTAATAAACGCTTTGGCCGTGTCTCCTGTAAAATGGAGGCAAATCTTTTTGACTTTTGAGTTTTGGGGTAATTTTGTTTTCGTTAGTAGTAATAGTTATTAGGGCTGCATTTTTATATGTGTTTACTCTGTCTAAGATATATATTGAGCTTACAGTCAACAATGGCTCTTGTGTGGATGGCTGGGTGAAGATGCGGAAGCAGGCCCACATAGACACGGAGATATAAAGCCAGTGCAGTAGACAGAAAGGATCCAGATGAGTCCCATATTTCCCTGGAGGACAAATTTATATCTGAATAAAGTGTAATAAAAACAAACCAACAAACACAGCCTGTTTATGTACACTTTATATCATGTATACACAGAAATGATCTGGGTAATAACTATATTATTATAAAGTCTTAAAACGACTCCACATCTATTGTTATAATACTTTCAGAGAAAATGTGGTGATGCTGAGAATGGGTCTCTATGGACCACCCTCTAAATGCATCCATTATTTTTAGTGTACTTACCCACAGCATTTCCGAGAATGTAGACTATGGCACGCATGAGAAAAGATCCCACCCAGTACAGGCCAATGGCTCGGTAACTGTCCCTACCATTGTCCAATAGACACATTTAGTTGACAAAGTGCTTTGACAAAGACTCGTGCAGACAGACAGACAGAGAGAGAGCTCTGACTTACCCCCATGTTATAGCAGTAATCACTAGAAGATACATGAGATAGTGCACACATCCATCCCAATAGGAGATCATGTGACCATGGGCTGTATTAATATGAGGATGTGCCTAAAAAAGACTTGTTGTCAGTACATAAAGATACAGAATGATTAATGAATCACAGACAGGCACTTGCCTCTTTGAGGTAAAATGTTACAAAGCCATCGATAATATTATCCTGCTCCAAGCCAATGATAAGATTGACTACGCTGAGAAATGCAAAAACTCCATACACTGAGGGAAAAACACACACATTGGTAAATAAGTATTAAACTTGAATTATATCAATATTAATATTGTTAATTGTTAATGAGTGTTATAAAACAGATACTGTTTTATACATATATTTAATATATATGTCAAGGCTTGCTTTTTGTTGAGAGGGGAGGCATATGTTGATAAAAGTTGAAGTTACATTTGTGATTCCTTACCATAAAACAGAGGGTCTGCTGGAGCCTTTTTGATGACGATGAACTGTCCTGAGATGCACATAAAGACAAGAGTGGCACATCCAGCGTACAACAATGCCTCAGCACTAAAACAATTAAGATGCAAGTTTAAAAATCTGAAACAGGTCATTGTCATAAAGCCAAACTCACCTGTCGTTGCAAATGATAGAATTAAATAAATAACAAATGGGAATGGACGTGAGAGACAACACAAACACTCCAGTCCCTGCAGACGCGCTCATGTTGGAGCTGCGTTTGTGTCCGTCCTGTATAGAAAGAAAATAATAGACTTAACTTGTAATAGGTACGGATAACCTCATGAAAATCACATTTTAGATTTGTGCAAAAACAAAAATCACAGTCGTAGTAGACAAGAATGTGCTGCAAAGCGAAATTTAGCTCCAGTGGACATGCTCAGTCTTGATCATCTGGTCCGTTTTGGATCGCTCACTGCTTCTACCTTCGGGTTTTACCCCTCCTCCCCCTTCTGCACACACGTACTTAACAGTTGTGTTTTGTGAGGGCACAACTCTTTTCCCAGTGACCCTATATACATATGAACACGACTTATAAACACCTGTCCTCGACCCAGGCCCTAAGGCCCCACAAATACCACAATTCTGTATATTACCAAAACTTTGTGAAACTTAAACTTGTATTGTATTGCCTTATGTGTACATTTAGTGAGAATACTGACTTCAAGTGGTTGTTAGAAGAATTACATCAATTCAATCATTTTTGTCTTAATGTAAAATACACTTACATTATTCCAGACAGAAGGGGTATGACGGGGGGGCTAGGCTACATCTACTACAAAAAGATATTAAAATATATAGAAAACCAAAAAAAAAAAAAGATCATATATATAAATATATATATATATATATTTTTTTTTTTTTATTTTTTTTTTTTTACAATGGCCCTAATC
The DNA here is from genome assembly GCA_036025475.1 of Philypnodon macrostomus. Classification (NCBI taxonomy): domain Eukaryota; kingdom Metazoa; phylum Chordata; class Actinopteri; order Gobiiformes; family Eleotridae; genus Philypnodon; species Philypnodon macrostomus. The sequence continues at coordinate 5,060 of JAVQKC010204911.1, read as the reverse complement.
CTATTCGTAGAATACAGTTTTTGGTTTGTACTTTTAGAAAAATTCAGGGTTTCTATCTGGGATTTAAACTCCGAAGCAGTAGGGGTGGCACTGCACCTTTTACACTGGTTGGAACTACGAACACATAGCTGCCGTGTGCGCATGCGTGATTCCAAGAGTTAGCAAAACATCCAGGAGCGATGGCGTCTGGTGCGATGGACGCGACGTAAAAGTAAACAGAATTAACATCGCCTTTTGGCTCGTGTCGGCGCCAGTTTATAGAAATACAGACTAGACACTACAGTGCACTATAATGGCGGCTGTCGGGGGCGGTGGCGCTAGTGGCTTGGCTTCAAATCACAACGAAGCAGCCTCCACCAGCGCGTCTCAGTCCGGAGCTGCTCCCCCCGGGCCGCCCGCCTCCCCTCCGCCAGCTATTGGCCTTCACCGGGAGCCCATGTACAACTGGCAGGCCACCAAGAGCTCTCTGAAGGAGCGCTTTGCCTTCCTCTTCAACAACGAGCTGCTCAGCGACGTGCGGTTCATAGTCGGGAAGGGCAGGCAGGCACAGAGGATACCAGCGCACAAGTTTGTCCTGGCCGCGGGCAGTGCCGTGTTTGATGCCATGTTCAACGGAGGAATGGCCACCACTTCAGCCGAAATAGAGCTACCTGACGTGGAGCCTGCGGCCTTTTTAGCCCTGCTCAGGTAGGAGGACGCACAAGTAAAAACACCGCCATACACGAACTAGGTCACATAACAGCTTTCAACATAGAAATATATGACTTTGTAGTTAGACTTACTCAAGTTTTAACAACAAAACGAGGTATTGCGTGATTAAATCTCTCCCATATAGAACTTTGGCTCTTGTGGCTAGTAAGTAGTTCCATGCAAGTTGCAAACAAATCTAAATCATACAAGCTGAATAGATTCTTTCCTAAACACCATTTAAATATAACTAGATATTTCTGTGCACTTATATATGAATGCTCGTTAGTTTATAGTAAACTCGTTACAGTACAGTCTAGATTTTTGTTCTAGCCAAAATAATCTCTTCTTAAACATAGCACAATTTTCTACGGGAATGTGTTTTTTAGGTTTCTGTATTCTGACGAGGTCCACATTGGTCCAGAGACCGTAATGACGACATTGTACACGGCCAAGAAGTACGCCGTACCAGCACTGGAGGCTCACTGCGTGGAGTTCCTCACCAAACATCTCAGAGCTGACAATGCTTTCATGCTGCTTACTCAGGTAATTAAGAAATATAAAAGTATTTATTTTTGTATTTATTAAGATACAGTCACACACTGCACTGTAGTAAATATGAACTTTGATTTTCTAGTTAGTTGCTAATAGGAATTGACTCCTAATGCATAGTATGGGATTCTTTTGTTAACTTCTGGTGCATCTGAGCCTCACACATCCTTCAAGTTGTGTCAAACCAAGCAAGGAACAAAATAATTAACCTAACATTGATTAATATTTCTATCTCAAAATGATTGTGACTGGCATTCAGACAATACTTACCTCTTAAAAGAGCTTCTCATTTTGTATGTGTTACTTATAGACTTCATTCTTGTCCAGATCAGCCTGAAAATGAGCTAATCTATTTCAGTTTTTGCTGCTTTGGTTTTTGCTTATTTCAGATCACAGTTTGAACTTGAAGAATACTAAAAATCCATACTTGATAAAACTGATATTCAATTAGTTAATACAGTATATAACATGTGTATTTTTGTTGTATTTGCTCTGTCTTTGATAAAAGTATTTTTTTTGCAGGCAAGGTTATTTGATGAGCCTCAGCTTGCTAGCCTCTGCTTCGACACCATAGACAAAAGCACAGGAGACGCAATAAACGCAGAAGGCTTCACAGATATTGACCTCGGTAAGAGATCTGTTTCCCTATGTTTCGGCGGGACTAATGCTTTCCTTTATTTAATTCTGTGTTTTGTATGTAGACACTTTATGTGCTGTGTTGGAAAGAGACACATTGAGCATCAGGGAGAACCGCCTGTTTGGGGCTGTGGTTCGATGGGCTGAGGCCGAGTGCTACAGACAACAGCTTCCTCCAACGTCTGAAAACAAACACAAAGTTTTAGGAAAAGCTTTACCGCTCATACGCTTCCCGCTCATGACAGTGGAGGAGTTTGCTGCAGGTAAGTTATGGGCCTCATTCACAAATACTGTTGTAATTACGATTACATAGACCTATTACAAAGCTTCCTCAAACATGTAGACAATGTACTTTCTATTGACTCCACTGTGTGCCTACGTCACATTTATGATACAATAATAACGATATGCTAAGTACTTGTTTTTTTCTAAAATGTAAGACTAAATCTACTCACTTCAACCATCTCTCTGCTGACTGTAAAGGCCCAAGACACACTGGGTGCAGTGATAAAATGATAAATATTGCACGTCCTTGATTCATAGACAGTACAGGGATTTTTTCATTTGGTCACGTGACTTTTTTTGTCCCATTTGATTGACGAGGAGGAGGAGAGAGAGAGAGCGATAGAAAGTACTCCGTACAGTGATCTAGGGCCAAATATTGACATTAATACTTTTTTTTTGTGTATTTTGAATGAGAGCCGCGTAGAAATCTTCGGCTTTGGTTGAAATGATCAGGCGTGCGTCAAAACGTGGGCTGCCAGTGTGCACACCCCAATCTGTTCAGCATGGTGCTGAAATTAAATTCAGCGAGCTGCCCCTCGGCTCGGCGTACAAACCACTTCCAGTGTGTCTCGGGCCTAACACTATAATGCTCTGCTATAGTTTGTGAAAGGGTCGTACAGAGCACACCATAAACATATCTGTGGCTGCTGCTTATTACACTTGTTGTAAACATGCGTAATGTCCTGTAGATTTTTTTATTATTATTTAAATTTTGTGAATGAAGCCCATTTTCCCACTATGCTGATTATATTTATTTATTTTAATTCATTTTTGTTTTGTTTTTGTACACCATGTTCCTATTGCCATGCTGTCCACCTCAAACCACCGAAACCAGTTTGATATTCTTTCTTGTGCAACAGGGCCTGCCCAGTCTGGGATATTGTTCGATCGGGAGGTGGTAAATCTGTTTTTACACTTTACAGTAAACCCCAAACCGAGAGTCGACTACATTGACAGACCACGCTGCTGCCTCAGGGGCGAGGAGTGCAGCATTAATAGGTTCCAGCAGGTGGAGAGTCGATGGGGGTACAGTGGCACAAGCGACAGAATAAGGTTAGTTTGACTGCCTGTTTGTAACATAACAGGCCTAATTGTACATTATAAAGAATTTTCAAAGTCTGTAAGTGTCAGCCCTAGCCATTGCACAGGGGAGATCTTTGCTTGCTGCAATTTAAATTCATAGTCCCTCTCTCATATGTCACGCCCCAATAATTGAATGTCGTTTTTCGGGCCTGAAGAATTAATTTGTCTTTAAAATGTCCTCAAAATATAGCTTTCTTTATTACGTTCTACATTGTTTTTTACAGTTATTTGTGAAATATAAATGATGGTGAATGAGGAAAATAATGAAAGTCCTAGCCATTGTTCAGGGGTATCTCTGCTGCAATAGACTTCAGCCGTCAGCAACCCCCGCAAATAGTTCTATGCAGAAGAAAATGAATAATAATTGCTCAGTGAATTACAATTTCCATCTTTATTCTTTTTCAGGTTTAATGTCAGTAGAAGAATATCCATAGTTGGCTTTGGCTTGTATGGTTCAATACATGGGCCAACTGATTATCAAGTCAACATACAGGTAACTGCTACAATACATCAATAGCATTTTTTATCATCACACTTTAAGAAGAGTGCAGTGGCAATGTATCTTATATGCAAATATTATTATTATTGAGGTTTCCACTCGTAAATGACCTTCATAAAAACCCAAGATGTTATTCAAAACTTTCTCTTATTTACTTTAATGTCTCCTGTGCTAAAAGCCACATGCTGAAAAAACCCAATTACTGAATGTATTTTTGAGACTCTTTGAGAGACTTTGAGAATTATTGGTCTTTCAAATGTTTGCAACAATTCAGCTTTATACATTACATGTCTCCTTGTTCTTACCTCCACCAAGGACGTAATGTTTTCAATAAATTCAATTTGTCTGTTAGCGACTTTACGCAGGATCTACTGAACCGATTTGGGTGAAATTTCAGGGAAGGTCAGGAGGAAAGACGCAAGGAACAATCCGGATCACCGTCTGGATCCAGGATTTATTTCAAAATGGCATCCTTTTAGCTAGAGCTGTATCATGCCAATACAACATGTTTAGACCAATAGGGGGCCCCATAGGCCCAACCAATCAATCAATACAGTGTTTCAAGTTTGCAATGACAGTGGTTGGCTGTCTGAAAGGAGCCCTTCCCTTGAGACAATGTGCTGTGACATTGTTTTATTAGACTATTAGTTGTTTTAATGATGAATTCTCATTTTATTAAGATGATTTAAATGATTTTGAATTGAGGTCATTAATAAAAATGACGAAAGAGAAGTCACTGGGTTTTTTTTCTGAAGCGGTGTCCAGTCCCACAGAAGATTCTATTTAGAACCGTTTCTTTTAAGAGTGTATAGGGGAAATGAGCTGCCTTGGCGGAGGTCTGTGCTCTCAGAGTTCTTTCTGATGGATTCTATTTTTACTTCATTTGTGTTTGCTCAGCATTGGACAATTTTAATAACACTGCTTATATAAAAGTGTTTTGACTAATGTAATATCCATGTCTCTTTCTCATTTGTTTCTGTTTATTTTCTCACAGATCATCGAAAGTGACAAGCGCGTCACCCTCGGTCAAAACGACACAGGGTTCAGTTGTGACGGGACAGCCACTACATTCAGGGTGATGTTTAAGGAGCCTGTGGAGATCCTTCCCAATGTCAGCTACACTGCATGTGCCACTTTAAAGGTTAGCATACATTTAATACATATATGCTCATATTACAATACATTTACTACATATAGGCTCATGTTACAATACATTTAATACATATAGGCTCATGTTACAATACATTTAATACATAGAGGCTCATGTTACAATACATTTACTACATAGAGGCTCATGTTACAATACATTTAATACATA